>SEYY01002177.1:20000-25000 GCA_009176605.1 Armadillidium nasatum | reverse complement strand
AAGTTGAAAAATATGAATAGAAAACCTGGAATATTTTTTATTTTTATTTATTTATTTTTTTTTTAAACACGACAAAATGTCTTTCCTAGTAATCAGTAAACCCTTCCACACCGCCTCCTCTCGCATCCTTATGTTCTAAAAGTAACAATCAGGACTCTGAAAATAAGGAGAGTTATTTTAATATAATTCAGATATCTTATCAAAAATATTAACTTTCAAAGATAATATATTTTTTTGTTTGGAAAATACCTTTACAAAATAGTTTTACTTTAATGGTATATTAATGATTATTATCTTACGATTATTATCTTATTTACTTTAATGGTATATTAATGATTATTATCTTACGATGTGTTTTGAAAAAGTTAAAATAATTCATAAAAATAAAGAAGAAAATTATGATTTTATATTATTTAAAAAAAAAAAACCTTTAATCATGATTAACACCGATTTCTAAAAAAGTAAAAGTAAATATATTAATCGACAAAAGACTTTAAAAAAATTATCTACATTCACAATGGAATAATATTATTATTATTATTATTATTATTATTATTATTATATATATATATATATATATATATATATATATATATATATATATATATATATATATATATATATATATATATATATATATATATATATTATATATTTTATTTATATATCGAAGCTTCTCTATTTTTAATCTTTAGTCATTTAAGCAATTTTAGTTATTGTTACTGACGTTTTATTGTTTTACTTTTTAATGTTTTAAGTCGGTTCTTTGCACAATTTAGGCCGATTTCTCACTCTCACATTTTAGGGTTATTATATATATATATATATATATATATATATATATATATATATATATATATATATATATATATATATATATATATATATATATATATATATATATATATATATATATGTGTGTGTGTGTGCTAAGAACCCTTTTAACCAGTTTTTCTTTCTTCCCACGAACGATTGCAGGAATGTGAAAACTTTCTGCAGTCGACACACCCTGCATCATGCGGAATATGGTGTAGTGTATAATATATATATATTATATATATATATATATATATATATATATATATATATAATATATATATATATATATATATATATATATATATATATATATATATATATATATTATATTATTAAAATATAAATAAAAAAAAAAAAAAAAACAAAAACAAAACAAAACAAAAATAAAAAAATAAAATAAAATAAAACAAAAAAATGATAATAATAATAAAAATAAAAATAATAATAATAATAATAATAATATCGCACAACCACAGCAGATTCGTTTGAAACTTAATTTAGGTCAAAACTTGGTTTCATAAATTATTCATTGGAAGGTCCGTTAACTTCGGTTCAACCAACAAACTTCTTCCAACAATGTTTGTCTTTGCCCAACGAAAATCGAGATTTTGTAGTTTTGCTAAAACGTTTCGTTCGTGATACCGTCTAACGTCAACATAATCTATTTGTTTCAGTAAATATTGAGTTTATCAGATGTACTTCATATTAGCAGATTTTATATATATTATATATATATATATATATATATATATATATATAATATATATTATATATATATATATATATATATATATATATATATATAATATATATATATATATATATATATATACCTGTCAAGTATCTCACAAACTCTTGTCAAGTGATGGCATCCGTATCCGCGGAGAATCCTCATCAAAATTAACATCTGCATCCACAATTGCGAAAATTATGCATCCGCATCCGCACTTGACCTTTATTCTAAATTCGCTTTCACAATGAGAAAAAATGACATGCGTTCCATCACTAATTTATATATATATATATATATATATATATATATATATATATATATATATATATATATATATATATATATATATATATATATATATATATATATATATATATATATATATATTAGTGATGGCATACGCATTCACACATCCTCATCCGCATCCGCACTTTCGAAAATTCAACATCCGCATCCGCACTTGACGAAAGTTCTACATTCGCATTCACATCCACACTTAACCAAAACTCGACATTCGCATCCGGAAATGAAAAAATATGACATCCGATCCATCACTACTCCTGTCCATTAATAGGTCGTTTGCTATTTCACCATATTAAAATGCGTAGTTATATTTTAAAATAAATAATTTCTCATTTTCATCAACTCTATTATGTTTTCCATATTACTTGCCTATCAACAGTGAAAGTGTTATACCTTGGATATCTTATGAACTGAAGCTTTTTTTAATCGTGAACGAACAAAAGGAGTCTTTCTAACAAAGACAAACTCATTTACCCTTTTAAATTCCTTCTCATAATAATGGGTAAAAAAAAACTGACATAGGTGTGGGAATTCAAGTATTGAGTTTGAAGTTTTCAGCACAGTTACTATTTGCAACGTATACATCAATTTTTTAAGACAGATCATTACGACATTCTTTTTCACTCTTAATAAATATGTTGTGTCACACACAAAAGAATATTCATTCTAAGGTATACTACATTTACTGCCTTTGGAACTTGTCAATTTTACTGGGTTCCTTCTCACGTGAATAAATAAATAAATAAATAAATAAATAAATAAATAAATAAATAAATAAATAAATAAATAAATAAATAAATAAATAAATAAATAAATAAATAAATAAATAAATAAATAAATAAATAAATAAATAAAAAATAAATAATAATATATATATATATATATATATATATATATATATATATATATATATATATATATATATATATATATATATATATATATATATATATATATATATATATATATATATATATATATATATATATATATATATATATATATATATATATATATATATATATATATATATATATATATATATATATATATATATATATATATATATATATATATATATATATATATATATATATATATATATATATATATATACCTTCTTAAGTTCATATTCAGATTATATTTTAACCTTTTTTTTGACTAATTCTTTAGGAAATAAAACATGTTGATATAAATCACAATAGTAAAATGTTGCTTTTAAAAACAAATAAAATAAAATAAAATAAAATAAAATGAAATAAAATAAAAATCAGTGATAAAACGTTCGCTAAATTACCAAATTTCGGCAAATATTTTCAAATTTTTTCCTACAGAGTATAAGTATCGAATAGAAAATTGTAAGAGAGTAAATGGAAGAAAATGGATGTTGAGATCTGTCTCTTGGGGGGATCTTTATTTTACTTTGCCACTTGTAATGTGCAAAGTAGTTCGAATATAAGCGAATGGCATATTGTAAATGCATGGCAGATACCTATTCCCTCCTCTTCATATAGAACGAAATTTTCTTGCCACACGAACGATGATTCTCGAAATTAATTGTTTAAGCCGTTTTTTTAACATTTAAATTTTTGAAAGCAATGTGTAACCTTAAAAATTAATATTTACGTCATTTCCTAACGAACTTGTAAAAAAAATAATAAAACTTATATATATAATATATATATATATATATATATATATATATATATATATATATATATATATATATATATATATATATATATATATATATATATATATATATATATATATATATATATATATATATATATATATATATATATATATATATATTATGTGTGTGTGTGTGTGTATGTGTGCAATATGAGTAATATTAAATTTTATGTAGAAGACATTTAAGTTATTTAATATACAAAATTTTCCATTATATACATACATTAAGATAGAAGTCCGAAAAGTCCATACGTACGAACGTACGCACGCGCTCACACACACAAGCACGCTCACATAAATATGCACACTCATACATATACACACAGAGGCATGCCTATACATATGCACACATATACACACATACAGAGATAAGCCCATAAATGCGCAGACTCTAAAGTGGATTCTTTTTCTGTGGTCCGTGGAATTATTTAAATAAATAATGATTTTAAAATAAAATTATTGTTTTTCTTTTTCATTCCGAATGCAAATTAGCTTTTCTTTTTTCTTTTTTTTTCTTTTTTTTTATTTCATATTTTTTTATGACGGAAAATTTTGAAGTTAAAAAAAAAAAAAAAGAAAAATGAAAAGAAAAAAAGTTTTGGTTGAAAAAAGGGCGAAAAAAAGTGGGCTATTTTTAAATCAATTTTATGTGAAGGAAAATGAAAAAATGACCCAACAAATAGTTTCAATCAAAATTCAATCTAAGAATCTACATGAATTCAAACCAAACACACACACACACACACACATGCGCACTCATATCATATTAATATATATATATATATATATATATATATATATATATATATATATATATATATATATATATATATATATATATATATATATATATATATATATATATATATATATATATATATATATATATATATATATATCAGCTAATCCAAAACAATAAAATATAATTGAACACTGAAAGATGATAGTATCAAATAACACAAAAGTAAAACAGAAATCATCTATACATTTGATATGACGACAAAATTTAACACGAATCTTTGCAGTAGGGCTAGGAAGCCGGAGCCGGGAGACGGAGCCGGGAGACGGAGCCGTGGAGTGTGAGCAGTTTCTAGGATTGTTGGTATAGCTGGAGCTGGATCCCAAGAAAGGAAGCAGCTTTAAGCTCCGAATGTATTCTATTATCATAATAGCATTCATTATTTTTATCCTATTCATTCTTTTTAATTTTTATTGTAATTCATTACTTCTCAGTTTGTAGTTTTAGTGCGTGAATATAATGGCTTATGTTAATTTTTTTTAAATTTTATACTTTTGCATTTGTCATTAGGGATAACACTCATGGCTTCAAGACTATTTTTACTCCATTTACTACTATTTTTATGACCATAATGGCATTAAGTGTCACCGGAGTTACGATTGTTATCATTGTTACCGAGTATATTGTTTTATGTTTGTCGCTATTATTCTA
>SEYY01002177.1:0-12500 GCA_009176605.1 Armadillidium nasatum | reverse complement strand
TGTTCTAAATGAAAGATTAGTGTGGGCTCTGACCCTTTTTCAATGGGGAATGTATATAAAATTCATCACACACAAAATATTCGTGACCATATTTAAGCCTTAAAAAAATAACAGCATTCAAAGCAATTTTTAATACTTTTTTTTTACCGATACTCCAGTCATAAAAAATGGTTTGTCTTCATGTTTTCAACCAAAAATTAAAGTTTCAGTCCTATGAGAGTTGTCAGATCCTATCAAATTTATAATCCAGATGCGGAAATCAGACCTCCATACAAAGTCATGTATTTCTAAAAGGGTAGGAGGAACCAATGAATATTATTATTAATATTCGCTTTCACGTGAAACCATTTTAATAGGGGAGGAAGGACCAATTAATATTATTTTTAATACTTTAATAAAAAAAAAAAAAAAAAAAAAAAAAAAACAATTATTATTATTATTAATATTGCTTTCAGATGAAACCATTTTAATAAGGTAGGAGGGACCAATTATTATTATTATTAATATTGGCTTTCAGATGAAACCATTTTAATAAGGTAGGAGGAACCAATTATTATTATTAATATTGGCTTTCAGGTGAAACCATTTTAATAAGGTAGGAGGGACCAATTATTATTATTAATATTGGCTTTCAGATGAAACCATTTTAATAAGGTAGGAGGGACCAATAATTATTATTAATATTGGTTTTCAGATGAAACCATTTTAATAAGGTAGGAGGAACCAATTATTATTATTAATATTGGCTTTCAGATGAAACCATTTTAATAAGGTAGGAGGAACCAATTATTATTATTAATATTGGCTTTCAGATGAAACCATTTTAATAACTTTAAACACTTATCCTTCTTCAACAGATTGCAATCATGAGAAAAATAAGTGTCTACCACCAACAAAGTGGAAAAAAAAATTTCTCCCATAGAGTAACTGAAAATATAATTAAAACATTATTATTTATGCTACTAAAGAAAGTTGAATTTTCAATTTTTTTAAACTATATCGCTCCGTTACATCTATTCAGAATTTCAAATAAGCTCTAGAATAAATATTCAAAGTTTACTTTAAAAAAAAAAGTTTCATTTCTTCGACGAACGTAAAAGTTTTTACACTTTCAGCGACAACCAATGGGAAAAAAAATTTCAAGATAACTTTTTGAAAAAAAAATAAGGAAAAAGCTGGCGGAAAGATTGGAATCTTTATCGTTCATAAATCAAAAGGGACCAGGATCGACTTTTTATTTTTATTTTTTTTTTTTTGAAAAAAAAGGGGCGCTCTTTCGCTTCAAGAGTGTCCTAAGTGAAGAAAGGATTTCCAGTTCTCCTTTGCTTTTTGAATGATGACTAATGAAGTGGAGACCAGCACCAGCATTTCACTCCCTTATTCCCTCCCCCTATTGGAATAATTATTTTCCTGTTGAATGGATACTAGACTAATTTTACCAGTTTTAAAGATATATATATATATATATATATATATATATATATATATATATATATATATATATATATATATATATATATATATATATATATATATATATATATATATATATATATATATATATATATATTTATATATATATATATATATATATATATATATATATATATATATATATATATATATATATATATATATATATATATATATAATATATATATATATATATATATATATATATATATATATATATATATATATATATATATATATATATATATATATATATATATATATATATATATATATATATATATATATATATATATATATATATATATATATATATATATATATATATATATATATATATATATATATATACGGTATATATATATATAATATATATATATATATACATATATATATATATATATATATATATATATATATATATATATATATATATATATATATATATATATATATATAATATATATATATATATATATATATATATATATATATATAAGCATACGAAAAAAATAAAGTCGAAAATGATATTTTTAGAAATTAAAAATGGACGAAAGGTAAAAACGCGAATACGACGTCAATTTAA
The DNA here is from genome assembly GCA_009176605.1 of Armadillidium nasatum. Taxonomy (NCBI): domain Eukaryota; kingdom Metazoa; phylum Arthropoda; class Malacostraca; order Isopoda; family Armadillidiidae; genus Armadillidium; species Armadillidium nasatum. The sequence goes on along the minus strand of SEYY01002177.1, from coordinate 10,441 downwards.
TTTGTCTCTAGCAACATTTCACAAGAAACATCTAAGAATATTGAAATTATGACAATTTATCCAAAATTTACCTAATATAATAAATGGGCGTAGGGTGCAGTGTGTTTGACAGGAAAATAGTTATGAAGAGACTCTCTAATCCTACCTCACAAATTTATAATAAACTTCGTGCTATAAAAGTCGTTCAAGAAGGTCGTGTTTGTGTATGTGTGTGTGTGTGTGTGTGTGATGTGAGGGTTTGTGCATTTGTGTGTATTAAACGGGAATCTAGCTTCCTTTTTAATTTAAAAAAAGTTATTAATTAAATACATTTTCCATTTTCATTTCTGTGCAAAGAATGGAAAATCTTTGAAGTATTTTTTTTTTTCTTTTTTTTTTTCCAAACTCAATTTTGGTCTTCAAACAAAATGACATTCTCACTTTTTATTTAACATGTTTTCAATTATATAAATACTAACTTATATATATATATATATATATATATATATATATATATATATATATATATATATATATATATATATATATATATATATATATATATATATATATATATATATATATATATATATATATATATATATATATATATATATATATATATATATATATATATACAGAGGCGGCTCGTGCAGGGAAGAAGTGGTTGGGCCAGGTCTGCGTGCGTGTGTATGTATGTATATATATATATATATATATATATATATATATATATATATATATATATATATATATATATATATATATATATATATATATATATAATATATATATATATATATATATATATAATAAATATTTAGAAAAGAGAGAGAGAGAGAGAAGAGAGAGAGAGAGAGAGAGAGAGAGAGAGAGAGAGAGAGAGAGAGAGAGAGAGAGAGAGAGAGAGAGAGAGAGAGAGAGAGAGAGAGAGAGAGAGAGAGAGAGAGAGAGAGAGAGAGAGAGAGAGAGAGAGAGAGAGAGAGAGAGAGAGAGAGTATGTATGTATGTATGTGGTCCAAATTATCCTTTATTTTCAAACATTTACGCGTTAAATGAAAAATGAATGTCTACTTCTACTGCTTTTTTTTCCTTCTCAAAATGAAAGTCAATAAAAATTAAAAAAAGGAGAGGACAATTTAAAATTCTATAAAGGGAGTCCGAAAATCTAGCATAATAATCAAGATTTTTTTCTGTCAATTTGGTGATATTCTTTCAAGTGATCCTTTAAATCGAGCATATGTAATTTTAAGACCATTTGAAAATAAAAAATAGATAGTAGACATCCGAATTAACCAGTTTTCTAAGAAACCATAGAAAAAAATAAAAAGATATATCTTCAATAATTTCGTGACATTTTTCGTGGTCCGCATTCGGTTGCATCTACTCAGAGTACAACTTAATAATCCAGATGTGCAGCGCCATGGAAGGCAATATAGTTTTCCATGACTTATATAGTATATAATCCAAGATTTATAAGCTACTGCCCACCTAAGAACTGAGAGTAGTAAAATAGATTTACATATCTCAGGAATAGTAGAAAGACAACAGAACAAAGCTTTCAATTTCGCCAGTTTTAAATTCTATGAAAGTTAGGAAAACAATTTTCTTTATCCTCAGGTTCTTTAGTAACTCTTCTGAAACTGCTACTCTACTATGAAATTTTACCGTCTTCCCACTTGACACTAAACATCTTTTTGTATGATGGGTATAATGTTGGAATATTTTAAAGGAAAGACAATATTTTTTTTTCTGATTATTAATAAATTTTGAACAACTTTTACATTGAAGCTGATCTATGGTGCAGATTCTTGATAGATAAAAAAATTAAAAGATTGAAAGAATTGGAAGTAGGAGAGGTGGTAGAGTGTTCCCAACTAAGAAACATGCTCAGCAAATTTCAAGGGTTCAATAGTGCCATTCAAAATGCTATTCAAGATCATTTAGTTCATTGCGAAATGTGAAAATTTGACAGAGATCAAAGATGTCCAGAAACCCTAATGGGCTGTGCATGATGCTTGTAAGTAGGAAAATGGTTGTGGAGAAAAGGAAAAAAAACTGTATAAACTAGGAATATATACACACACACACACACATATATATATATATATATATATATATATATATATATATATATATATATATATATATATATATATATATATATATATATATATATATATATATATATATATATATATATATATATATATATATATATATATATATATATATATATATATATATATATATATATATATATATATATATATATATATATATATATATATATATATATATATATATATATATATATATATATATATATATATATATATATATATATATATATATATATATATATATATATATATATATATATATATATATATATATATATATATATATATATATATATATATATATATATATAATATATATATATATATATATATATATATATATATATAATATATATAAATATAATATATATAAAATATAAATATAAATATAAATATATATATATATATATATATATATATATATATATATATATATATATATATATATATATATATATATATATATATATATATATATATATATATATATATATATATATATACTTGTTAAAAATTCCTTATTCCTTCCTATATTTATGTATATATTTAAAAAATATATACATAAATAAATACAGATGCATTTATTTAAGCCAATTTTTACTCCACCATTTTTAGTCTGGATTATTTTTTAGTCATGTTTTTTCCATTATATTTTTAATGTTCGAAGAAAACGGGTCTAAGTTTTCATTCAAGAATATATACGAGAAAGTTGTGTTATTTAATTGTTGTATTTATTGACTATTTATTATAATAAATGTAAATAAAAAAAATCGCATTAAGAACTTAAGAAGGTATTGATAAAAAAAAATAAAAAATAAACAATATTAAAATAAACAAAAATTGATTATAAACAATAAGAACACTACGTTACAACAATGACAAGAATTGTTTATTGTTAATAGTCAATTTTTATTGTTTATTTTTATTTTTTTTGGAATTTTTATTGTAGTTGTTCATTATATTTATTATCTCTCTGCCTCTTTTACAGTTATCTTTAGGGTATAAATTTTAAAAAAAAACCGTCAGGGGGGGCAGCTTTCTATTCCCCCCCCCCTACTAGAAACTATTACTCTTAGTGAGAGTTTATAATGAGTTTTCCTTGTAAACCTGACCCTACTTGGGTTGCTTGAAATAATGAAATAAAGACCTTACTTGATCTATCTAGATTTGGCTTGGATTGCTTCTATTATGTTGAATTTTAATAACAATACTGACCTATACTTCGCATGATGAAGGACCCAGACCCAGCTCCTTGAGGAGTCAAGATATTGGGCCAGATTTAGGAGCTGGCGTTTCAGTGGATGACAGTCACGAAAATGAGATTGGTAGATACGTTAGAGAGTCATCTATGATTTCGACTAAGAAAAAAAAAATTATTAAAAGATTGTTGGATTCCACCGAAAACCTATAATTTTTTAGAAGATGTTACCTTATTAAAGAGGAAATTCAATCATCAATGTTTGGAGACATTACTCTCTTGGCTGGCATACTCCAAGCTCCTAATGGGAGTATTTTGCAAGTTTTGTATTTTATTTCCACCAAATAAAAGTACTGTCAGAAGGGGTCCTGGGCTCTTTAATAATAAGACCTTTCACTGTAATATAAAGATGTTCATGAGGTTTGTAAGGGAAATACAAACACCGTGCGGCAAGATTGTTCCTACAGGACGTGTCGTAGACATCCGAATTAACCAGTTTTCTAAGAAAACCATAGAAAAAATTAAAAGATATTAGTAGTATAGTTTGCACTTTCCGGGGGGTGCCAGATTTCGAAAATCTGGCAACCTAAGCCACAACGGGATTTTGATTTGCAAAGCAAATCATTCCGCTCAAATTGACCTCACGCTCTTTCCTGATACCATTTTGGGGGGGTTCAACTCATTGAAATTGGCCTCAAGTCTGGGGAAGGGGCCCCAGCGGGGGCCCCGTAAACCCCCCAAAAATGGTATCAGGAAGTTGCCTGAGTTTGCAAAATCGCTGCGTTCACCTCACTTCTTTTCCTGACCATTTTCTTTGCGGTTCAGTCCTGCTGAATTTGGCACGAATCCGGGGGTCCAGGGGTCCGTGAACCGACAAAGAAAATGTCAGGAAGGTCCCTGAGAATGTAGGATTGCACGCAAATGCAGAAAGACCGTTAGGGACAGGTTGCCAGATTTTCGAAATCTGGCACCCCCGAAAGTGCAAACTATACTACTGATATTATCTTCAATAATTTCATCTGACATTTTCTGGTACGCACGAATTATCGTTTTGGGGTAAGAATCATGACGAGGGAATGCTGAAAGATTTGTGCCGTTTACGAATAGATGCGAGAGACCAGTCAATGAACAACCATTTTGAACATGTAAAGAAAATTGCCACACACCAAAAATCAATCGAGATTCAGAATGAGATCGTTTCTTATGTGGTACTACTATAAATGAAAGACTCGTTAATAAGGTCAAGGAAGCGTGCGCGTATAGCTTACTAGCAGATAAAGCCGTTGATATTTGTGAAAAGGAACAGTTATAAATAAGGTTGCGGTATTTCGACAAAGAGACTGATAAAATCAAAGAGGAATTTATAGGCTTTGTAGAACTGGAAGAGATTGAAGCAAAAAGCTATTGCGAAAGCCTTTGACGATTTTGTCACGAGCGAAGAATAGGATCGCAAGAAAGCGTTGGCTTGGGTTTCGATGACTGTTCTACGATGTCTGGTAAGGAATGTGGGATACAATCAATATTGCGGGAAGAGAATAAAAACCATTCTTCTTTCATTGCTCTTTACACAAATTAAATCTGGTAGTAAATGATTTGAACACGATACAAGAAATCCACAATATTATGGGAACTGTAAAGGACATTTTATTACGTTTTCCTCGAGTCGGTCTTGAGAAAAAACTAATGCCTAACGTCCCAAGCCTCTGACAGACCAGATGATCTAAAAAACAAGTGTATCAGAGTGTTAAAGAAATACTTTGTACGAATAATACAAGCGTTAGAAGCCCTTTCCATTAAAGGAAATGCGGCCACAAGAGCCTTTCAGGTGCATTCAACGGCATGTAAGTTGTCATTAATCATGGGTGCGGTACTCTGCGGTGTTAGAGCCAGTTGTGAATACTCTCCAATCCAAGACCTTGAATATAGTCAAAACCTATCAGCACATTCAACGCATTGTGGAAACGGTTAGGCACCATCGTAAGGATGAAGACAAAATCAATGAAGTGTTAAAAGAAGCTAATCAAATCGTCGATCAATTGAGACTGGATCTAAATATACCACGGATTATTGGTAGGCAGCAGCACTGCATCAACCATCAGCAACAAATCTCTCAGAATTCTGGAGAAATTCTTAATAATTCCGTATCTAGATTCTATATAACCTCTTCTTTAGAATTACGGTTTTCTTCTGAAAATACACCTGCCTTTGCATTGACATATTTACATTCTTACCACATGTTACTCTTGACAACCGATGAATTAAAGGAAAAGGCAGTTTCATTTTGCAGCATTTAAAATTTACATGGCCTAGAAACAGAGCTGGAACTTTGGTACAAAATTTGGAAAGAAAACAAACTGAGTAGCAAAGAAGTAAAAGATCTTGTCGTCTCCCAAGTCTTAAAGGAGAATGAACCTTTATTTCTGGCGAAGAAAAAAAAGACTCTGCTGATACTACTCTACCAGCCATGCACAACCAGTACAGTAGAGTGCTCTTTCAGTACATTCAGTACACTGCGTAGGATCAAGATTTGGCAAAGAAGCACTATGGGAGAGGACATGTTAAACGGACTGGCTATGATGAGTGTACAGTTGTACACAGAAAATTTTGTCTTTGACAATTATGAATATTCAAACAGTAGTTGATAAATTTGCCATGAACCGAAAAAAAATTACTTTTTAATAATATCAATTATTTGCAACTGTTTCATATTGTGAATTTTACATCATTTCATATTGTATTTGATATTCATTTGAATTAATAAAACAAAAAATTACTTAAATATTAATATTTTGTAATCCATTCAAATGTTTCCAGTTTAATATGTCTGCTTCTTTACCTGTAAGCTCTATAAAATTTTAAGCTGTACCCCTAACTTGGAAGCTGGCGACGCCCATATATATATATATATATATATATATATATATATATATATATATATATATAATATATATATATATATATATATATATATATATATATATATATATATATATATATATATTTATATATATATATATATAATATATATATATATTTTTTTATTATTAACTATATATATATTATATATATATATATATATATATATATATATATATATATATATATATATATATATATATATATATATATATATATATATAGTATATTTTATATAATTGAAAACATGTTAAATAAAAAGTGAGAATGTCATTTTGTTTGAAGACCAAAATTGAGTTTGGAAAAAAAAAAAAACTTCAAAGATTTTCCATTCTTTGCACAGAAATGAAAATGGAAAATGTATTTAATTAATAACTTTTTTTAAATTAAAAAGGAAGCTAGATTCCCGTTTAATACACACAAATGCACAAACCCTCACATACACACACACAAACACACACCACCTTCCTGAAAACACGTTTTCATAGCACGAAGGTTTTTTATAAATATGTGAAGGAGAATTGGAAATCTCTCCCCTTCTATTCTCCCGCCAAACACACTCCATCCTACGGCCATTTATCATATTAAGTAAGGTAAAATTATGATAGGTGGCGCCACTTGCCACACTTCCAACGGTGAGCAAGTACAAAATTCAGTCCTCTTTTGAAGATGGGTCATTTACAAGGGACTTTGCCGGCAACCTTCTGTAACATGCTATGATGGTAATGTCGATCACTTCCAACACTTGTTGTAATGTCAGCACGATTCTCACACACCAAGGTTTACTCATGACAAATTTCATTACCTTATGACTAGTACTTTGATATCAATAAGGACATATCTGGGGCCGAGAGCATGTGGGACACTCTGTATAATAGTATCTTCAGAACATTGACTTTGAAAAATTTTAATAAATGAGAACATGGACAGACATGCAAATTTCTAGTACTTTAAATTTAGAGCTCTTAAATAGTGATGCAGAAACAATCTTTCCTCCAATTTCAAGGATAATACGACTTCGTCTTGGAGAAAATATAATGGCCATCACTACTTAAACAGAGTTCACCATAGTATAAGTATTACTTAGTACATTAAGATATACGGAATTTATCTGCTTATTTGCATGACCTTGAAATGTTTTGTAGTTTTAGCTCCGCCTATTTTCAAACAAAAGTATTAAAAGCTACTTTGCTACATATGACGTATAAGTGACGTCATAAAACCTGTGCCTATTTTACTATTATATATATATATATATATATATATATATATATATATATATATATATATATATATATATATATTATATATATATATATATATATATATATATATATATATTATATTAATAATGAAAATTATAATGGTTTATTTTTATTATACCAAAAAATCAAGATGATTTATTATTAAAAGCCAATAAAAATATAAAATTGTATTATATATATATATATATATTATATATATAATATATATATATATATATATATATATATATATATATATATATATATATATATATATAAATATATAAAAAATAATGGTACAAAAACAAAAGTTTTTTAAATTGGAAATTTGGCACTGCTTTTCTTGACATTTTTGTTTTTGTTTAAATTTCAAAGAAACCTGATTTATGATTGGTCATGAAAACAAAAACTATCTGTTATTGGAGTCGGGCAATCTAATGACGTAAAAAAATAATTAATATTTTATTTCAATAATAAGCATTATTTTACATATTATTTCTACAAAAAGATTTAATTAGATTTTAAATGATTAAAAGAAATACAATTTGCTTCTTGAGGGTGTTATTAAAAAAAAAAAAAAAAATAGGCATACACAAAAAGTGCATCACTCTCAATCAGAAAATTATAACATTTATTAATCCTACTAAGTAATACTTATACTATGGTTTCACTCTCATAAAAGAGGGTGGAGCAGAGATATTTATAGCAAATATATGTAAATTAATTGGCAAAATAATCGCAGAAAATTGACGATGACGATTGAGAAAAATGTCGATTAATCGTTCCATCATATAATATATATTATATATATATATATATATATATATATATATATATATATATATATATATATAATATATATATATATATATATATATATATATATATATATATATATATATATATATATATAACAGGCACTGTCCTAGGGAGATTGTACCTAGGATTCGCAAACGGGATCGAATCACCACCCTCAAACACGTGAGTCAATCACTCTACCGTTAAGCCACGATAGACAACAAAGGTTTTCTATATATCAAAGGTTTAAATATCTTGTTTTTATTGGTTTTTACTAATGCTAAAGATCTGAAATTTGTAATTTAAACTAGAAATGTACTTTCTTTTAATCATTAGAAACAGTTCCGTACTTTTTTTTAAGCATTCGAAACACTTCTGTACTTTTTTTACGCATTAGAAATACTTTTGTACTTTTTTAAACATTGGAAACACTTCCGTACTTTTTTAATCATTCGAAACACTCTGTACTTTTTTTAAGCATTTTGGGAAAACTTATGTACTTTTTTTACTTATTGTTCCAGGACAAATCTCATGTTGTTGTGATTGTAGTTCTTATATTTTTTTGTTGAGAATTTGTTGACGAGTGAAGTGTTTAGAATGCTTAAAAAAGTACAGAAGTCTTTTGAATACTTAAAAAAAGTACAGAAGTGTTTCGAATGCTTAAAAAAAAGTACAGTGTTTCCAATCCTAAAAAAAGAGTAAAAAGTGTTTCGAATGCTTAAAAAAGTACAGAAGTCTTTTGAATACTTAAAAAAAGTACAGAAGTGTTTCGAATGCTTAAAAAGAAAGTACAGTGTTTCCAATCCTAAAAAAGAGTAAAAAATGTTTCGAATGCTTAAAAGAAAAGTACAGAAGTGTTTCCAATCCTTAAAAAAGTACAATAGTGTTTCGAATGCTTAAAAAAGTACAGAAGTGTTACGAATACTTAAAAGAAAAGTACAGATGTGTTTCTAATGCTTAAAAAAGTACAGAAGGGTTACGAATACTTATAAAAAAAGTACAAAAGTGTTTCGAATGCTTAAAAAAAAGTACAGATGTGTTTCTAATGTTTAAAAAAAGTACATTTCTAACTCAAATTACAGATTCTGGATCTTTATCATTAATAAGAGCAAATAACAAAGAATCCTGCACAGCAGAATAAACATTTTAAGGGATCTTAACTTTGATTCTGTACTTTAAAAAGAAGTGAAGTATTCTGGATTTTAGAAGAACTTTATCACGTGGCAGATAACATTCTCATTCATATTTAAATTTATATCAACAAAATTGATAAGAAATTCTTATCTACAGAAACTATATATATATATATATATATATATATATATATATATATATATATATATATATATATATATATAATATATATATATAATATAATATATATATATATATATATATATATTTCAATTATTGAATATCAGTGAATCACTAATTTTAATGAGAGAGAGAAAACAAGTTGCAAATAATAATGATACTCTTGCGTTTCCCTTATCTACTCTTTCCCTCTTTTTGGGAAGCCCAAAGTGCCACAGTGCCAACCAGAGCCAGAGCCAGTGCCAGCGTCAAGGAAAGAGATCGACTTAAAGGCGAACGTTACAAAGCAAGCGAATTCGTTGCATTGCAAGCTTATTCGGAGAGAGGAAGACCAACGCCACCAAAATATACAGTACTTTTTTTCCCCCTTTTCTATCATATATATATATATATATATATATATATATATATATATATATATATATATATATATATATATTATATATATATATATATATATATATATATATATATATATATATTATTAATATATTATATACTTATATATATATATATATATATATATATATATATATAAGTAATATATATATATATATTATAATATATATATATATATATATATATATATTATATATTAATATATATATATATAATATATTAAATATATAAGAATATATATATAAATATATAATATAGTATATATATATATATATATATATATATATATATATATATATATATATATATAATATATATATATATATATATATATATATATATATATATATATATATATATATATATATATATATATATATATATATATATATATATATCTATATATATATATATATATATATATATATATATATATAATATATATATATATTATATATATATATATATAT
>SEYY01002176.1:0-25000 GCA_009176605.1 Armadillidium nasatum | reverse complement strand
TGGGAATGAAAAAGTTTCTTGTTAATTATTATCACAACGGGGATATAACCGGGAAAATATATAATTCAAACAAATGTTTGGAATAAAATACCATTAAACTAATACACTGGTGGATAAAAATTATAATATCTGTAAGTAGTATAATATATATATATATAATATATATATAATATATATATATATATTATATATATATATATATATATATATATATATATATATATATATATATAGAGTGTCATTTTAAATAGTTACCCAATTATACAAAAAACGTTTTCTTTAATTAAAAAAGAAAGTATTTTAAAGCGTTAACTTGCGAAAGTGTTAATTTTGTTTTAAATAAGAAAAAACAGTTAAAACCTTGTGAATAAATAAAAACCAAGTTTCTTTTTGTGATAAAAGTAATTATAATAAATATATTAAAATATAAACTATTAACTAAAAAAATAAAACATGTAAAATATAATGTAAATTGTAAAATATTACCGTAACAAATTCTTAATTCACTCTCTTATCTAATTCTCCCGCCAAAAATAATAATTATCAAAAGAAAACCTCGAAGGTAAAACTATTATAAAAAACTCTTATAAAATGTAAAGTGTGCTTATTTTATGTTATAATATATTATATTTACAAATAAAAATGTTGGTGTTAAAAATTTCAATTATAATTTATTTTAATGTGTAAAATTTAGATATATTATTAAATTATAGTTTCTACTTTAAGTAAATAAACTTGTGTACATTATTTCATTATGAATTTGTGAAACTTTAAAAATAATAACGTTGTTAACCATTTTTGTTAAAAATAATAAATAAAGTGGAAAACCAGCTACTTTTCCTTACACCTTTTCATTATTGAGATAATTATCAGAAGGTATAGAAAAAGTAGTCACCTTTCACTTTACCCAAGGAGCTGAAGAAGAAACTTCCACTACAGCCGAACTGCCACAAGAAAAAGACGTCAAAAGCAGAAGCCCAAAAGAAGCAGTCACAAGCAGAAGTCCAAAAGAAGCTGCTCTTACAAGAAGAAGTTCCAACGCCTCTGCTACCAAAAAGGAAACCCAATTTGGCAGCTCATTTGCCCTAGACTGTGGTTCCTCCTTTGAAGTAGCCTTCCATCTGAGGCTACATACGCTCCACAGGCCTGAAGAGAATTGGTGGCTACCACACGACTACAAGTCGGCATTCCACAAGGGGAAATTGAAAAACACCCAGCCTCCTGATCTATCCCCCTTCGCTACAACAAAGTGTAGTGACCTCCCGGACCATACATTGGTCACAACAGAGATAATTAGGTCACTATATATATATATATATATATATATATATATATATATATATATTATATATATATATATATTATATATATATATATATATCCTCCGGTGGGCGAAAGGCCGGAGGCCTACCAAATTCCAACGGAGCTGGGAAAAATCTATCCTGGTCGATGATAGCCGACATGTCCAGATACACGGCGTTTGAAAGTATGCAAGTCAAAAGAAGTTGGGAAAACAGATAAAAGAAGTGTGATCCAGATTTTAAGAGTAGAGTATATCTAAGATTGAGCATAGTGGTTAAGTCTGGGGTCGGAAAGTTGAACAGAGTAAAGATGATACTGTGTAGAAAGGCCCGTCGCACGAGCTCAACTCAATGGAGGAGGTTTGCAACGAGAGAGTTCAGAAGAGAAGTGTCCATTGTAATAGCGATAGTAAAGAGAGAGTGATGCAACAATTCGACGGGCAAAAAAAAAAGAGATTGAAGAGAGTTAGTAAGAGCAGGAGAGTTGATGAGACGAAAAGCCTTAGACTTCATCTTCTCAAGGAGACCTGTATGAGTGGAATCACCCCAGATGTGCGAAGCATACTCCATACAGGGACGAACAACACCCCTATAGAGAGCAAGCAACTGGGGTGGAGTGAAATAATTCTGGAGGCGCCTCAGAACACCCAACCTCTTAGAATCATGTTTAGAAAGAGAACTTATGTGATCTTTTCAAGAAAGATCACGGGAAATGGATACGCCAAGAATATTAAGAACAGATGAAGGGTTGAGTTATGTGCTTTCAAAGAAGACATTGTTGTGTGGAAGATTGTGTTGAGTGGAAAGATCTAGAAATTGAGTTTTTGAGGCATTGAAAATAACCATGTTTTCTCTGCCCCAATTTAAAATACGTGAAAGATCAGAGGCTAGTTGCTCCAAGGCTATCCTTCTCGAGTTTATCAACTGCTGTTGGGTGGGCTTTGGTCATACTGGAAGGAGTAATGAAGGGTGGAGTCATCAGCATAGGAGTGGATAGCAGATGAGGTAATAGAGAGGTCATTAATGCAAAGCAGGAAAAGTGTTAGAGATAGGACAGAACCCTGAGGAACACCCCTATTAATAGATTTAAAGGAAGAACGGTGGTCGTCTACAACAGCTGCTATTGAACGACTGGAAAGGAAATTAGAGAGAAGATCACAGATAGAAGGATAGACACCGAAGGAGGGAAGTTTAGAAAACCTGGCGACACAAATCAAAGCTTTGTGCCAGACTCTATCGAAGGCTTTCAATATGTCCAGTGCCACAGCAAACGATTCACAGAAATGCCGAAGAGCGGAGGACCAAGAGTCAGAGAGAAGGGAGAGAAGATCATCAGTAGAGCGTTTTTTACGAAAGCCATACTGACGATCCAAGATAACATTAGAAGAATTGAGATGTTTCCAAATCTTTCTATAAAGGATAGATTCGAAAACTTTAGAAAGAACGGAGGTCAAAGAAATTGGATGGTAGTTATAGGGTTGAGAGGGATCCCCCCTTCTTCGGCACAAGCTGAAAGTAGAAGGGAAAGAAAATGGAATGTACCCCTCCATGCCAGAGAGAATCACCTCAGTAATGCGTTCAGCACACTCCAAGGGAATTCTCCTACGGAAGCAGTAATCATTCCACGGGAAATCAAAGAAGTACGACCGCAAGTCCGACCAGCTTACGGTACCAAAATGCCACAAACGTTTCCTTTCAATAGAAGGGGGTCTTTCCTGAGGAAGACTTGAAGAGATAGAAGAGGATACAGAGATAAGGTGATCGCAGGAACCCAGAGGAGGAAAGAGTTTAATAGTATAAGGAGAAGGATTAGAAGTTAGAAAAATGTCTAGAATGTTGAGTTCATCTCCAAGACGATAGGGAATACGAGTAGTGAGCTGCTTCAACTGCTCAAGATCGTTTTGGATAGCGAAATGGAAGGCACGTTCACCAGCTGTATTATGAGAGCTAGAAGGAAGCTATTGGCGGTGGTGAACATTGAAATCACCTAATATGATGATCTCAGAGAAATATATATATATATATATATATATATATATATATATATATATATATATATATATATATATATAATATATATATATATATATATATATATATAAATCCATAGGAGGGTGCTTGGAACCCCTACTGGGGCTACGAGTCCTGGCGTGCGGAAAATTTTCTCTGTCTTATTATTGCTAAAACTTGTCGCAACAGTTGTTGTGCCCATTTTGGCGTTGCTTGACCCTGGTTGGTTGCTCCTGTAACCCAGGAGCCCCCAACAAAATGCCAATGTAGCCCCAGTAGGGGTTCCAAGCACCCTCCTATGGATTTAAATAGGTACCGAGTTGCTACAGTGATTCGAAGCATAAGTATGCTTGAAAACTGTTCTACTATGCCTTCTTTTTCGGGAAGGCGGCGTAGCTCAGTGGTAGAGCCTTATGTTCACTGTCTAACGGCGACGCTGTTGTCAGTGGTTTCGGGTCCTGGCGTGCGGAAAATTTTTATCTGTCTTATTATTGCTAAAACTTGTCGCAACAGTTGTTGTGCCCATGTTGGCGTTGCTTGACCTTGGTTGGTTGCTCCTGTAACTCAGGAGCCCCCAACAAAATGCCAATGTAGCCCCAGTAGGGGTTCCAAGCACCCTCCTATGGATTTAAATAGGTACCGAGTTGCTACAGTGATTCGAAGCATAAGTACTTGAAAACTGTTCTACTATGCCTTCTTTTTCGGGAAGGCGGCGTAGCTCAGTGGTAGAGCCATATGTTCACTGTCTAACGGCGACGCTGTTGTCAGTGGTTTCGAGTCCTGGCGTGCGGAAAATTTTTCTGTCTATATATATATATATATATATATATATATATATATATATATATATATATATATATATATATATATATATATATATATATATATATATATATATATATATATATATATATATATATATATATATATATATATATATATATATATATATATATATATATATATATATATATATATATATATATATATATATATATATATATATATATATATATATATATATATATATATATATATATATATATATATATATATATATATATATATATATATATATATATATATATATATATATATATATATATATATATATTGTCTCTTCTAGTGTGTAAATGCCAGAAGACTATCAGTTTCCATCAGAGTTCTCGAGTGATAATCGTCCAGGACAGAATTTAATCCCGACACTTTCCAATACACGGGCGGCTTTTGAAGGTGTGCAATTCAAGGATTTTGGCGAAAATAGAGAAAGTGAATGTGGTCTTGGCTTTACTAGTGTAGTACGTGTTGGTATTAAACATTGCCGTAAATTTTCAGTAAGAGAGTTGTGCAAACAAAGGATGAGACTATGAGAGAAGACTTTAAGCACTAGAACTTCTCAGCATAGTAAGTATACGACTGGACAGTTCAGAAGGGCAGCCTATTTTGTAATAATGATAGTATAGAAAGGGTGCCTCAACAATTCGCTCTCACTCACTTTCTGGAGAGAGTGAGTGAGAGCGAAAGAGTTGAAAAGTCGACAATGTCTACCCTCCAACTTTTCAAGGAGAGATGTGTGGAGGCATATTGCATACAGGGACGAATCATACTCCTATTAAGAGAAAGAAACTGGGGTCGTGTGTAGAAAAATTCAAGGTATCTCAGACCAACTATCCTCTAAGAAACTTGTTTGTAAAAGAAATATAATGAAGCACCCAAGAACGATCTAATGAAAAGAAACACCAGGAATATTAAGAGCAGAAGGTTTTAGTTGTATGATTTCAAAGAAAAAAAACTATATTATGTTGTATACTATGTAGGGTAAAGGTTGAATTTTTTTTTTGTTTAATTATTGAAAACAATCGTATTTTTTTTTTGCCTCAATAAAAAATTCAAGAAAGATCTGAAGTTAGCTTTACTTAGACCATCCTCATAGTATGAGTTATTTTCATATTGTTAGGACGTCTTTCAGAATAAAGGAGTAATAAAGAGTGGAGTCATTGATATAGCAGTAAATAAGTGATATGATGAGAGGGGAGGGGAGGTCATAAATGGAAACTATAAAAATGGTTGGAGATAGAACAAAACTCTTAAGAACAACATTAATGATAATTATAAAGGGAAGAATGATAGAATCAACCACAAATGCTATAGAATGATAGGAAAGAAAATCAGAGAAAAGATCATAGAAAGAAAGATAGATAGCGAAGCGGAATGTTTAGAAATCAAAGTCTTGTCTCAAACCCAATAGAAAGCTTTCAATTTCTCCAGCACTATAGCAAGAGATTCACTGACATGCGGACGGGAAGAAGCCAAAGGTTCATAAAAGAAAAGAGAATATCAGAGTCGTCCTGGATTTCAAAGATATGATTAGAGGATATTTTTAGACCTTACTGATAAGAGTAGATTAGTAAACCTTAGGAAGTATGGTGTCTAAAGAAACAGAAAGATAGATAGAGATTTCAAAAGTTCCGTATTTTATTTGGGGTCGGTTGAATAAGCGCATTTTGCCATCATGAAGGAAAAATTGAAGTTGAAAGGCATACACGAAATAGTTTGTCTTTGCAGGGTGCAACGTGCAAATTCAAAAGCACATGTTTAGGAACCACAGATGGAATGCTGTCAGGAGAGTATGATATTTTAATTTTAAGCTCAGAGAGAGGGAGAGAGAGAACAGGAATCACATCTTTAGTCATAAATGAGTTGAAGCGAGGTGGAGAATTGTGAATAGCTCTGGAGTTTTTTAACAAAGTAGAATTAGATTCAAATGTTTGAGCGATAAATTCAGATAAGACTTCTTTGGTCCTGTCATTACAAATTAGAGCAGGGAAAGAAGAAACAAAATTAGAATTGATATACATTTTTTTTCGCAAAAAAAAAAAAAAAAAAAAAAAAATGAACAAAGTATGAGGAAGAGAGGAAAGATTATTCCAATCTTTTAAATTTTTGAACTATGCGGCGTTTTTTTCAAACTTTGTATCGTTTTCCACTTATTTAATCTAAATTTGAATGTTATGAAACCTTTTATTTATTTACTCTTATCGGATAAAGATGTTAGTATTTAAGATTATTTTCTGCGCAGTTAATAAATAATATAATATATATATATATATATATATATATATATATATATATATATATATATATATATATATTATATATATATAATATATATATATATATTATATTATATATATATCCTCTGGTGGGCAAAGGCTGGATGCCTACCAATTTAAACCGAAGTTGGGAAAATAACGATACCTGGTCGTTATAGTCTGACATGTTCAGGCACACGGCGTTTGAAAAAGTGTAAGTCAAAGGAAATTTTAGAAAACAGATAAATGGAGTGTGTTCCAGGCTTTACATGTACAGTAGAGTAAATGTAAGACTGAGCATAGCGGTTAAGTCTGGACAGAGAAAAAGGGTGAAGGATGAAACTGTGTTCAAGAGGAATGTCTCACTAGCCCTTCTCAAAGGAGATGGTATGTGACCGAGAGAGTTTAGAAGAGCAGTGTACGTTGTAAATAGTGAGAGAATTAGTAAGTAAGTGAGAATTGATGAGACAAAAAGTCCTAGACTTCATCTTTTCAAGGAGAGCTCTACGAGTGGAACCACCATAAATTTGTGAGTCCTACTCCATACTGTGGCGGACAACGCCCCTATACAAAGAAAGCAACTGGGGTGGAGTGAAGAAGTTCTGAAAGCTCCTCAGAACACCACCTCTTAGAATCTTGTTTAGAAAGAGAAGTAATGTGTCCTTTTAAAGAAGATCACGAGAAAAAGAAACATCAAAAATATTTAAGGAGAGAAGAAGGCTTGAGTTAAAGTATTTTTGAAGAATATGTCATAGTTGTATGGGTAAAGATTGTGTCGAGTAGAGAGGTGGAGGAATTGAGTTCTTGAGGCATTGAAAAAGACCATGAAGCTCTCTGTCACAATTTTAAAAAGGAGAAAGGTCAGAGGTTAGTTTCTCCAAGTCTACCATTCTAGCTTCAATTAACTGCTGTTGGGAAGGGTGTTTTTCAAACTGAAAGAAGTAATGAAGGGTGGAGTCAATAGCATAGGAGTGGATAAGTGATGAAGTAATAGAGAGAAGGTTATTAATGAAAAACAAAAAGGTTGTTGGGAATAGGCCAGAACACTGAGGAACATCACTATTAAAATATTTAAAGGATGAATGCCGGTTGTCTACAACAGCTGCTATAGAACGATCGGAAAGCAAATTCGAGAGGGAATCTTAAAAATCAAAGCTTTGTGTCAGACTCTATCAAAGGTTTTGGAAATGCCCAGTGCGATAGCAAAAGATTCACGGAAATGCCCAAGAGCGGAGGACCAAGAATCAGAGAGAGGGGGAAAGAAGATCACCAGTAGAACATTTCTTAAGAAAGCCATACTGACGATCAGAGATAAGATTGGAAGAATTGAGATACTTCCAAATTTTCCTGTTAAGGATAGATTTAAAAACTTTAGAGAGAATATAGGTCAAAGAAATGGGATGTTAGAAATAGATTACTAATTTTTATGCAAGCTCGAAAGCACAAGTTTTGAGAACCGCATTAGGGATACTATATGGACCTACACCTTTTTCGTATTAAGCTTAGAGAGAGAGAGAGCAGATTGACGTCTTTAGAAGAAATTCTAATTTTGGCATAAATGAGTTGGAGGTGACTGAAGGATGACGAATACCTCCGGAAACGTCTAAAGTTTTAATTAGAGGCAAAATTTCGGGAGAAGAGTTCAACTTTAGAAGAAGGCAAAACGACAGTTGTGCCGTCAGAAGATACTAGAGGAGGGAAAGAAGGAGAAGCAAATTAGAGTTGACATTTTTTGCAAAGTGCAAGAAAGGGATGGAAGAAGAAGAAACAGAAAGATCATTACATTTTCTATGGAGAAAAAAAGTTTATGGTGTTACTAAGAATAAATTTTGCACGATATATATATATATATATATATTATATATATAATATATATATATATATATATATATATATATATATATATATATATATATATATATATATATATATATATATATATATATATATATATATATTAATTAGGGGTGTACCGGAACAGAATTTTCAGGCAGGAATCGGAATTTTTTATGAGCTTTCCTTTAACTATTAATAAATGCAAAAACAATTTTCTAACTTTCAACATAATATATATATATATATATATATATATATATATATATATATATATATATATATATATATATATATATATATATATATATATATATATATATATATATATATATATATATATATATTGGAAAAATTGATGCTTAAACTGCACTATAAAATTTTTACGCAAAAGAAATTTCTCAAAAAAAATTTAAAGCCGTAAAAAGAAATTCTAAAAAGGTAAATAAATTTAAGCCTAAATAAAACCATTAAAAATCAAATTAAAACTGTAATAGCTTTCGAGATCGTATCCTGGTCTCCTTATTCAAGTGATTCCAATAAAAGAATGAAGAAGGCAGCAGAAATAAAGGTTAACATCTACAGAAGACTAAAAATTAGCCACCATGTCCAAAAATTCATCTAAAATCGTCATAAGTACTTTTTTACAAAAGGAACCTGTTTCAAGACACTATTATTTACTAAATCCAAATAACTACTCATTTAATAATATTCAAATTATTAGTATTACTGATGATAAAGACTTCAATAACTTCTGAATTATTATCATGGACTTTTTTAATAAAAGAAAAATTATTCATTTATTCTATGTTGCACGAAGAGCTGAATTCATATCATCTATTCTGAGATTATAAGAATTTTGGTATCTGCGTCTATTTAGGTCTTCTGTTTTTCCGACATATATTTTATTACAATAATCGCACTTTATTCTGTAAATCCCCTCATTCTCTTTCTTTCCCTTAATATAGGTTTAAAAACTTTTTTAACGTACCCATCTCTGAATGGACAAAATTCACATATTTTGGAATGTGTTTTTTAAAACCCTCTGAATTATTTAGACTCGCTTGAAAAACCAAAACATTTTTTAAACCAAAAAGTTCTCTAATTTTTGGATCATAAAATTTCCTTTTCGCATCTTTCAGTGTTCTTCTTATAATATAATTTGGATATTTTAAAGAAGACACTCAGGAGAGCCATACTTAAAGAAATCTTGGTTGTATAAGGAAAATCAGGCATATATTGAGGATACAAACGAGTTAAAATGAGTAAGTGGCTAAAACAAAAAGACGTAGACTCCACATTTTTGAAATTTGCTTAATGAGGGGATTCTCCCAATATTTAATTCATCTTTTCCAGAATGTAAATTGGTAAATTGGTTAAAATGTGTAAGTTAGTTTTAAAGAGTTAAAAAAAATTTATTTAAAGGATAGTTTAAAAAAAAAATTTTTTGGTTTAAAATTCTATTTTCAAAAAAAATAATTTAATTTTCAAATTTTTTCTTTGGGAAGATCTTGGAATGCAACTGAACACCGCATGGTTTCAGCAGAACAATAATTGTGGCTATGTTTCAAGGCCTCACTGTTCAGTGGAAGTATCAAATGAGCCAATACAGCTAGAAATTACAGTTAAGTGTCCTGGAAGCTCTATTATATTTTTTCTGTTACTGATAACATCACTGAGATAATATAAAATATAACTTTTCATAAGTTTATTATTGTTTCGATTTACAGGCTCTCGGTGCCCGTGCAATGTGTGGCAGTAAAGCACGAATGAATCCTATTCTTCTAGATACAGAAATTCATGGCATTGGACATGATAAGCAGTGCTACACAACAGAACTAGGTAATGAGTTGCCTTTATTATTTTTAATCATTATTATTATTATTATTATTATTATTATTATTATTATTATTATTATTATTATTATTATTATTATTATTATTATTATTAAGGGGTACTAATAGTAGTAGTATTAATTCTGTAAAATTTATTATGACTCTATTGACATCACTTATATGTAAAGAAAGCCTTATATTAAGAAGAAGGCTTAAAATATTAATTAATAAAAAGGAATAAAAGCTACCATATTCAAATCTATTTTAAATCTGTAAATCATGTGTAAGGTAAGCTTTAAAGTGTGGAGGGTTACATTACCATGGAAAAAAACAGATGATGGGAATGAAGTCCACAGAAAAGATGTGTCAGAAAGAAAGATATGGCAGAACGAGCAAGTTCTGGATGTACCTATCTTCTCGCCGAATTTTTGAAATGTTACGAAATTTCTATTTCTGCATGGTCATAGCAAAGGTAATGTACTACGAATCGTTAAATTCTTTCTGCACCCTCCTTTTTCGTATACGTAGGACTGGTATAGATTACCTAGTTAACGTTGCAGTTAGAAATGAAATGAATTGGAAATGAAAGTATAGTTTTTGATCTTCTGGTCATATACTCAACCTTTCCTAAAAGATGAACACTAATTGGAGCGTATCCAAATTTGAGAACAGTATTTCATACAAGGAAGAATAATATATGTATAAAGCTAAGCAACTGTTCTAAGAAAACTTTTTTACTATCTGAACAGAACTTTCAGCTATTTTGAAGCAATCATAGCATCTGTTGTGAGATGAGATTTCCAAATCAACATGTTGTTAGGTTGAGACAAAGAATATTTATATTGTTAACAGGTGGGACAGTTGAGATATTAAAATGTATAAGACTGCAATTGAATGTATCTGAGAGCAAGAAATGTAGAATTTGAGTATTTAATATGTCATAATGCTCAGAATTGAGAATGATCCTAAAATAAATTCAGTTCAGAACAGCTAGAATGAATCTAAAAGTTGAAGTTCAGAAGCAAAGCTCCAATGCTGGTGTGTGTGTTTGTGTGTGTGTTTTTTTAAATCTTGAGTGTGTGTTGTGTTTTTAACTTTTCTTTAAGTGCATAGTGTTTTAGTGTTTTAATCTCTTAGTGTTTTAATCTCTTGGTGTTTTAAATTAATTATAGGTTATTTTTTATTGTCTGCGAAGATCGTCATTTTCAGATAAGTATTGTTTTAAGCTAAGTAAACTTTTACCATTTTAAATTTACTATATATTTTCTTCGGTCTTTTAACTGAATTTCCTTAGCAAGTTACTTTACAATTTCTTTTGATAATTATAGCTTTATTATTTTAATTATTAGTGATTTTTTTGATAGTTTTAATAATTTTAATATTGGTTATTTTGTGTTTTAATGTTAGTTTAAGATACTGAGTGCTTGCGTGAGTGCGTGTGTGCGTTAGTGTGTGTATGCGTGCGTTCGTGCGTATGTCCGTGATTGTGTGTGTCTGCGTTTTTTTTTTTTTTAAATGTCTAATCTGTGTGTTCGTGGGGTTGGGCGTAGGCGGGGGCTTTCTATTACCTTTGCTAATGTCCGTGGCCTTCGATCTAATTTAGCGTCTGTTGAACACCACCTCTCTTCCTCTCGTCCTAACCTATTGCTTCTGTCTGAGACCCAGCTGGACAGAGAATCCTTCTCTAGTAATCTTAATGTCTCTGACTACAACTTTTTTCACAATTTCCGTCTAAATGGTGGAGTCTGTGCCTATATTAACATTAACACTCATGTGACACGTCTCGAAAATCTAGAATCTCCTAATTTCGATGTTTTATGGCTAAAAATCTTTCTTCCTACTACTACTATTATCTTGTGTTTCTGCTACTGCTCCCCTAATGGAACAGATTTTCCAGTTTTTTTTCAATATCTTACTACTACTCACGAGACTGTCACTTCTTCTAATCCAAATGCTGAAGTCCTCTATTTAGGGGATTTCAACGTAAACCACACTGAGTGGTTGGGATCCTCTCATACTGATACAGGTGACAGGGAGGCCAAATCATTCAGCATTCTTAACGATCTGGAGCAGTTGATTAGGGAACCCACACACATTCCAGATCGTCCTAACCAATTCTTGAATACACTTGATTTATGCTTCACCACTACTCCTTCTAGTTATAAATACACCATTTTCCCTCCTATTGGTAACTCTGACCATAATCTTATAGCTCTTAATTATAATGCTTTCTCTCCAACAGCTCCACCATGCCTTAAACGTATTTTCTGGCACTTTAGTCGGGCTAATTGGGGGGCAATGCGCCGCTTCTTTGCTAACTATCATTGGAGTGAATCTTGCTTTGTCTCGGGGGACGCTTCTGTCTCTGCTTGAAAAGGTAGGGGCCGTAATCCTTGACGGGATGGGCAGATTCATCCCATCTTCAACTAAATCTTTTTCTACTCAAAATCCTTGGTTCGATCTCAATTGTTCTCTTGTCCTTCGGGAGAGAGACAATGCTTATCGTGAATGGAAAAACTCTCCTTCTCCTATCACTCTTGCTAATTTTCATTCAGCTCGGAATCGTTGCAGGGATGTTCTTCGACGGACTAAGCGTACTTTCATAAAAAGGAAGTGCGCTGACCTCCATGGCTCTCCTACTGGCCTCTTGTCAAAAATATCTCTAACAACTTCTGCAAATCTGCCTTTTCTCCTCTTATTCGCTCTGATGGTTCTGTAGCTAATACTCCTTCTGAAAAGGCTAATCTCTTCGGCCTCCTTTTTTTCATCTAATATCACCCTGCTCGATTCTGGCATCCCTCCTCCTACTCCTTCTCCTCTCAGGTGTCCCATGACTCTACCTATAATTACTCATGATCGGGTGCATGGGATCCTGAAATCTATGAACGTCAGGAAGGCCAGTGGCCCGGATGGCATTCTCCCTCGTGTTCTAAGGGAGTGTGCTTCCGAGTTGGCCCTGTCCTCGTTCAGCTCTACTCTCTATGCCTTAATAGTAATACTTTTCCTCTACGCTGGAAGCGTGCGTTTGTTCAGCCGATCCCGAAAAAAGGTAGCCGTTCTGACCCTTCTAACTATCGACCTATAGCTCTCACTTGTGTTCTATCTAAAATTTTTGAAACTCTCCTCAACTCTCATTTCCTGGATCATTTGGAGTCTCATTCTCTTCTCTCTGATCACCAGTATGGCTTTCGTCGCTCGAGGTCAACTGGTGACATACTTTCCTATCTTACTGATCTATGGTCTTCTGCCCTTAGGGACCTCGGTGAGTCTTGTGTGGTGGCGCTTGACATATCCAAGGCTTTCGACCAGGTATGGCATGCGTCACTGCTCTCTAAGCTCTCTTCCTTTGGGTTTCCTCCTTCCCTTTGCTTACTCTTGTCTAGTTTTCTCTCAGATCGTTCCATTTCGGCAGTTGTAGATGGAGCGACCTCTTCCTCTTTTTCTGTCAACTGTGGTTTTCCTCAGGGTTCTGTTTTATCTCCAACCTTATTCCTACTTTTTATAAACGATCTTCTCCACTGCACTTACTAACTCTGTTCACTCTTATGCTGATGATTCAACTCTGCATTCTTCTACTCATTTCAAATCTGCTCCCACTTTTGCTTCTAGACTTGCTTCTCGTCTTCAACTTTCCGATTCCATTCTTGCAGATCTGGATGAGATTTCCCGGTGGGGTCAAAGCAACCTTGTAAAATTCAACTCTTTAAAAACTCAACTTCTTCACATCTCCCTCTCAAAAACACCTCCTAACTTTCCTATCCTCTTCGATGGCTCTCCTGTCTCACCTTTAAATAACATTAACATTCTTGGTCTAAACATAAACAATAAACTGTCTTGGAAACCACATATTACAATGGTTGCTAAAGCGGCCTCTAAGAAGCTGGGAGTCCTGTTCAGATTGCGAGAATTTTTTTCTTCTGAGCAGTTACTCCAAATATATAAGGGTCTTATTCGTCCTTGTATGGAGTACTGTTCTCACTTTTGGGGGTGCTCCGGCTCCTTCTCTCTTCTGGATAGGGTTAAGTCAAAAGCTAAGAGATTAATAAACTGTCCCTTACTTTCAAACTCACTTGACCCTCTGTCTCTGCAACGTGACGTTACCGCGCTATCTCTTTTCTACAGGTACTACAATGGCAGGTGCTCGAGGGAATTGGCCTCTCGCATTCCTCCACCGTTACGTCGTCCTCGTTGCACAAGGGGTGCCTTGCTTTCGCGCATCAATTTTGTGTGGACGTAGGAAATCCCAGGCTAGCCCGTTGTGGTACCTCCTTTCCAGTCACCTCTATTCAGTGGAACTCTCTACCATCATTTATTTTTCCTCCTGTATTGAATCTTCCACTCTTCAAGGCTTCTGTCTGCTCCCACCTGAGGGCTGTGCGTTAGGTGTGTGTGTGTTTGAATGAGCTTTGTGCATGTGTGTGTGCCCCCTCCTTGAAGGGGGCTCTGCCCGTGAGTGGTGGCGTTCTGTAAAAAAAAAAAAAAAAAAAAAAAAAAAAAAAAAAAAAAAAAAAAAAAAAAAAAAAAAAGGTGCTCAAAGGTAAGACAGATTTGAAATGATTTGAAAATCGAGGAGCATTGATTCTTACATAAGTTTGGATAAAGTTAGAAGACAGTTAAGAAGATGGTTAATGAAAAGTAAGAATATTATAAGAAACCAAACAGACACTTATGGAAAAGGACAACTAAGAGGGAATAAAGATGTCGTTGAATCAGCAACAGTCCGTATAGAACGACTTAAAAATAAACTTGAAAACATCGTTGAAAGAATGAATAGAAAACGCCATCGGAAAAGAATCCCTATAGTTCCAAAGATCAGGTATCATATATCTGTAAGATTGGTATATTAAATAACAATCTGGCTGCTGGTTTCAAAACTCGCACTAATATGAAAAGAAAGGGAGAAGTGAGACTCCGAATGATCCAGGAAATGAGAATTAATATGATTCAATGATTTTAGATAAAATAAGGGAAAGAACTAGAGGACCACAATTGAAGGGTTCTGAACAGATACACTTCTTCGAACATTTGAGCTCTTCAAACACTAAAGAACGGTCTTACTGTTAAAGTATAGGAGATAAAATAAATAGAGAAGAATACCAATCTCTGATATTAGAATATTATATACCAGATCAAAAATAATCTTAGATAAAGAAGTTATATATGAGAATAGATGTCGAATAAGGTATGTCACATTGGTCCAAGGTGCAAATAATAGAAAAGGAGTTCAAAGAGATTAGAATAATTAGAAGGAATCTTAGCTAGACATGTTTTAGGAAAGAGGCAAAATTTTTGTCACTAAGATGAAAAGAACAGAAGCAGAAGCACAAGCACAAGATTATCTTAGTAGTAGAATGACATATTTTTAGTCCAAGATAGTAGATTCTTGATTGTCGAGATGGGCTATAGGAGTGTTAATCAAAGACTGCGGTTTTGTTATTTGAAAAGGTGGAAAAGGATGAAGTTAAATAAATTACAAGACTGATAGAAACATATTTTTTAGATATCTGAATCAGACAAAATTAATAGATGAAATTGAAAGTTAGAAAGGGTATATCACAACATGAGTGTTATTTTTAACCACACCAATGTTTTTCAAAAAGTGATCAATATGCCGGAATATTGTCAGAATGCAATTTTCAATACGTCGTTTGCCATATATTCTGACTGTTCAATTACATAGCGAAGGCTTAGAAGAATGTCCCTGAACAGAGTTTTGTTAATATTACGAATCTCAAATATGAATTTGGGGTGGCCAGTGAGTTTGCAATAAGAGATGAAGACCAGTATAATCTTCCCTTTCCACTTTCATTCTTAAATCGATCGAGCAATGCATATACTGACATTCATGACATAGTGTAGCGTCATTACAACAAACCTCTTTTAATTTGTCTAATGATTAAGTAAATATCTTTCCTAGTAGCACAAAAAAAATTTGTTTGTTTTTTTGCTCAAATTATACATTCCGGCTACAGATGTAGACGGATATCACAGAGAGACAACACATTTATAGATCAGGAAAAACACCTTTTTAATTTATTGCACACACATAACATCTTCAAAATTGACCAGTCATAACTCGACACGTGCAAGCACACATGCGAAAAACCTATGAACCTCACATGTATGATATGCGTTCAGTTTCAAAAAATCCTATATATATACATATATATATATATATATATATATATATATATATATATATATATATATATATATATATATATATATATATATATATATATATATATATATATTATGTCTCCTCTTGTGGGCAAAGGCCGGAGGCCTACCAAATTCACTAGAGATGGGGAACATTCAGAATCTGGTCCCTAATGGCCAACGTGACCCGATACATGGGGTTTAAAAGTGTGAAAGTCAAAGGAAGTTGGGAAAACTGATAAAGAGAGTGTGTTCCAGACTTTACCAACACAGGACATATAAGAGTGAGCATAGCGGTTAAGTATGGGGTCAGAGTGTTGGATAGAAATAGGATGAGACTGTGTAGAAAGACGTGTCGCACGAGCCCTTCTCAATGGAGGAGGTATGCGATATAAGAGTTTAGAAGAGAAATGTCTGTTGTAATAGTGATAGTATAGAGAAAGTGCGCAACAATTCGACGGGAAGAAAGACACTGGAGAGAATTAATACGAGCAAAAGACTTTATAAGGCGAAAAGCCCTAGACTCCATCTTTTCGAGAATAGCTGTATGTGTGAAATCACCCCAGATGTGCGAGGCGTACTCCATACAGGGCCAAACAACACCCCTATAAAGATCAAGCAACTGAAGTGGTGGAAAAATCGACGAAGACGCCTCAGAACACCCAACCTCTTACAAACTTGTTTAGAGAGAGAAATAATGTGATCTTTCCAAGAACAATCAAGAGAAAAAAAAATTCTAAGAATATTAAGGACAGATGAAGGTTTAAGTTGAGTGTTTTCGAAGAAGATATAATTGTGTGGAAGATTGTGTAGAGTAGAAAGATGGAGGAATTGAGTTTTTTGAGGCAATGAAAACAACCATGTTTTCTCTGCCCCAGTTTGAAATACGTGAATGATCAGAGGTCTGTTGCTCCAAGGCCATCCTTCTTGGATCTATCAATTGCTTTTGGGATGGACGTCTTTCAAATTGAAAGGAGCAATGAAGGGTGGAGTCATCAGCATAGGAGTGCATAGCAGACGAAGTAACAAAGAGACAAGGTAATTGATGAAAATTAGAAAAAGAGTTGGAGAAAAGACAGATCCTTGAGGAACACCACTATTTATAGATTTATAGGAAGGACGGTGGACGTCTACAACAGCTGCTATAGAACGACCGGAAAGTAAATTAGAGAGATCACAGAGAGAAGGATAGATTCCGAAAGAGGCAAGTTTGGAAATCAAAACTTTGTGCCAGACTCTATCGAAAGCTTTCGATATGTCTAGCACCACAGCGAAAGATTCACCGAAACCCTTAAGAGCGGAGGACCAAGAGTCAGAAAGTAGGGAAAGAAGATCACTACATCTTTATGAAAGCCATACTGGCGATCAGAAATAAGATTAGAAGAATTAAAGTGTTTTCAAATTTTCCTGTTAAGGATAGATTCGAAAACTTTAGAAATAACGCAGGTTAAAGAAATTGGAAGATAGTTAAAGGGTTGAGAGGGGTCCCCCTTCTTCGACACAGGTTGAATGAGCACACGTTTCCAGCAAGAAGGGAAGGTCGAAGTTGAAAGGCAAAGACGAAATAATTTACCAAGGCAGGGTGCAAGCTCAGAAGCACAAGTTTTGAGAACCGCAGGAGGAATATCATCAGGACCATACGCCTTCTTAGTGTTAAGCTCAGAGAGAGCAGAAATGACATCTTTAGAAGAAATTCTATTTTTAGGCATAAATGAGTTGGAGGGGGTTGAAGGAGGAGGAATAGCTCCGGAATCGTCTAAGGTAGAGTTAGAGGCAAAAGTATGAGCAAAGAGTTCAGATTTAGTAGAAGGTAAAATAGCAGTTGTGCCATCAAAAGAAACTAGAGGAGGGAAAGAGGAAGAAGCAAAGTTAGAATTGACATCTTTTCAAAATACAAGAAAGGGCGAGAGGAAGAGGAACCAGAAAGATTTTTGCATTTTTGGCGGAGAAAAGATTTTTTGGTTACTCGAAGAATAGATTTTGCACGATTTCGGGATGAAATATAAATTGAATGAGTTTCAAGAGTTTGATAACGACGGTAACTCTGAAGGCAGTATCCCTACGGCGAATAAAGAGAGAACTAATAGTTTGTTAAGTTTAGTAGAAAAGAAAGAAGATGAAATGTACGCCTCCATGCCAGAGAGAATCACCTCGGTTATACGCTCAGCACACTCCGAGGGACCCCTCCCACGAAAGCAATAATCATTCCATGGGAAATCAGAGAAGTACTTCCGCAAGTCAGAGCACTTAACAGCACCGAAGTGCCACAAACGTTTGCTCGCCGAAGGCTGGGTATGTTCTTGCGGAAGACTTGAAGAGACAGAACAAGATACGGAAATAAGAAGGTGATCGAATGAACCCAGAGGAGGAAAGAGTTTAACAGTATGAGGAGAGGGATAATAAGTAAGGAAAAGATCAAATATGTTGGGTTCATCACCAAGACAGTCAGGAATACGGTTGTTCTGGATAGAAAATTTGTAGGCAAGTTTACCAGCTGTATCATGAGAACTAAATGAAAGCCATTGGTGGTAGTGAACATTGAAATCACCTAAAATTATTATTTCTGAGAAATTAGAAAAAGAAAGAATGTGCTCTATTTTGCAGTTTAAATAGTCGAAGAATTTTGGATAATCAATAGAGTTAGGTGATAAATAGACAGAACAAAGAAATTTAGTAGTAGAATTGCAAGAGAGCTTAAGCCATAAAGTAGAGAATTCAGGAGACTCCAAATTAGAGACACGAGAGCAAATAACATTGTTGCTCACATATGCGCAACAACCGCCTTTGGCTGAAAATTGAGGATAGAGAGAGTAAAGGTAACAGAATAAGGTTTGCTGTCAGCACACTCAATCCCCTGAGTTTCGGTTAGAAAGAAGAGATGAGATTTAGAAGAAGAGAGATGGTGTTCGACAAATTGGAAATTAGGAAAAAGACCGCGAATATTTTTAGAAATTAATGAGAAAATAAGACCACGCATCCAGCCAAGCCGGCGTCGGGTCATGGCGGCACCATCCCCATCATCGGAGGCCGCCAACACCCAAGTGATGATGGGGTGAGGAGTGGATGAGGGGCATTCTTTGGATTCCGCCCCTCGAAGCATCTCCGAGGTAGCTCTGAGTTTGGCCATTTTTTTTTGTTTAATAAAAGTAATGTAAGAATTTTAAATTTGTGGGAACATGTGAAGAAATTGGGTGAAGAGGCAGTGGGAACATAGACACTCCAGTATGAGGAGAAAGTACACTAGAGACCCTCTGAGAAGGTGAAACGAGAAAAGGAATTAGCCAAATGGCAACGGAGTGAAACGGAATGGTCTAACCCATCCTATCACTCCTCGGGCTATGCCCAATGGGGGTACTTGCATCTCCCCTCACGGGCAGAGCCCTTTTTGAGGAGACAATAAAATTATAGAATAAAAGAAAAGTAGGCTCAAACTAAAATATGGCATGAGTCGCTGCTCTCTAAGCTCCCTTCCTTTGGGTTTTCTCTTTCTCTTTGTTTACTCATGTCTAGTCTCCTCTCAAATCTATCCATATCAGCACTTGTTGATCGAGAGACTTCTACTTCTTTCCCTATTAATTGTGGTGTTCCTCAGATTTCTCTTCTACCAACTACTTTATTCTTATTTTTCATCATCGACCTCCTCAGCTTTAGTTATTTCTAATTATGTTCATTCTTATGCCGACGACTCAACACTTCATTCTTCTACTTAGTTCAAATCTTATCTTTTGCTTCTACAGTTGCTTCTCGTTTTCAACTTTCTTATTCCGTTCTTGCCTATCTGGAAGGGATTTCTTCTTCACATCTCTCTCTCTCAAAAACACCTCCCAACTTTCCTATCTCCTTCGATAACTCTCCCACCTCACCTGTGAATAACATAAATGTTCTTCTTTGTCGGAACATAAGCAATAAATTATCTTGTAGACCTCATATCACAACGGTTACTAAGATTGTCTCTAAAAAGCTGGGATTTCTGTGCTGATTGCTGGAATTTTTTTCTTCTGAATAGTTACTCCAAATATATAAGGGTCTTATCCGTCCTTGTATGGAGTACTGTTCTCACATTTGGGATGATTTAGGTTCCACCCTTCTTTTAGATAAGATTGAGTCTGAGACCAAATAAAAGACTAATAAATTGTCCCGTACTTTCAAACTCCCTTGACTGTCTTTCTCTGCGATGTGATGTTGGCGGACTCTCTTTTTTCTATATTTACTACAAAGGCAGGTGCTCGAGGGAATTAGCCTCTTGCATTCCACAACCATTGCGTCGCCATCATACCACGAGGGGTGCCCTGCTTTCTCAAGAATTTTATGTGGGTGCTGGAAGCAACAGGCTTGCCCTTCGTGGTGTCTCTTTCCAGCCACCTCTGTTCTGTGTATTTGTCTACCATCATATTTTTTTCCTCCTGCATTTAATCTTCTTCTCTTCAAGGCTTCCGTCTGTGCCCCCTGAGAGAATTACGTTAGGTTCGGATTTGAGTGATTTTCTTTATTCTTTCACTTTTATTTATGCCTCCTTCTCGAAAAGGGATCTCTGCCCTTGAAAGATAGTGTACTGTATATATATATATATATATATATATATATATATATATATATATATATATATATATATATATATATATATATATATATATATATATATATCATGCTCTTCCAATATGTGTCTAATGAAAGCCGGAGATCTACCGTTCTTGAACATTCATCTACCATATTACTTTAGTATTTGTGTTTTTAAGCGCTGAAAGAGCCACCGTTCATCAAGAAAGGTCTATTCGCTGACCGTAGGCGCATATTTACTCTTCAAGGTTAAGTCGAACTAGTTTGCTACATAAAACAAACTATTTCATTGTTGGTAGGGTAAAGAGTTGCACACTTTTTTTTATCAATATGGGAATCCAAACACAAGTACGGTTTATCCAAATACTTTAATGAAAACAGTTCGGTAGATAACGTATTGAAATAAAAACTTGTTTGGTAGATCACACATATTGGAATGAAACTTGCTGGTAGAACACACATTTGAAAGAACATCATATATATATATATATATATATATATATATATATATATATATATATATATATATATATATATATATATATATATATATATATATATATATATAATAAACCATAATGCTAACAATGATGGAAATGACATAATAATAATAATAATAATAATTACTTTATTAAGTTATAAATAGACGTTTCGAGTCTACATGACTCATTATCAATATATTTATATATAATCTGGAAAAAGAAAAGAAAAATTAATCGAAATAATTAAATCAATAGATTAAATAAACACTATTTAAGTTATATCACAAAACAAAAACAAAAACAAAAACAAAAAAAAATTTAAATTTAAAAACAGTAAAGGTACAAAGAACATCACTATGATTACAAATGAACTATATATAAGAAGGAGTTTTGATATAATGATTTGAGGTATAAATATGGATATAATTTAGGTGGTTGTTACATAGGCTATTATTATTGATATGTTCTTTTCATGTTATTTATAACTTAATAAAGTAATTATTATTATTATTATTATTATGTCATTTCCATCATTGTTAGCATTATGGTTTATTATACGCATAAGGTTCAATAGGAACAAACCTATTTCAACTATATATATATATATATATATATATATATATATATATATATATATATATATATATATATATATATATATATATATATATATATATATATATATATATATATATATATATCTTGAGCAGTTGGTGCATCTCCCTACCCGTATTCCTGACCGACTTGGTGATGAACCCAATATACTTGATCTTTTCTTAATTTCTTATCCTTCTCCTTACTCTGTTAAATTCTTTCATATTCTGGTTTCTTCTAATCAGCTTCTTTTCTCTGTATCTTGTCCTGTCACTTCAAGTCTTTCGCAAGAACGGCCTTCGGCGAGGACATGTTTCTAGAATTTTGATGCCATTAATTTCTCTGACTTGGGATTGTACTTTTCTGTTTTAAGTGAAATGATTACTATTTGAATGAATGACAAGATCGAATGGACGTGTGGGTGGGTGCAGACGGGGGCTATCTATTGACTTTGCCAACGTCCGTGGTCTCCGCTCTAATATCGAATCTGTTGAATATCATCTCTTTAACTCTCATCCTAACCTTTTGCTTCTGTCTGAGTCCCAGTTGGACAGGGGTTCTTTCTCTAACAACCTCAATTTCTCTAACTACAACTTTTTTCACAATTTCCGTCTAAATGGTGGAGTCTGTGCCAAAATTAACATTAACACTCCTGTGACACGCCTCGTAAATCTAGAATCTCCTAATTTCGATGTTTTATGGCTTAAAATCTGTCTTCCTACTACTACAATTATCTTGTGTTTTGCTACTGCTCCTCTAATGGAACAGACTTTCCAGTTTTTTTTCAATATCTTACTACTACTAACGAGACTGTCACTTATCATCCAAATGCTGAGGTCCTCTATTTAGGGGATTTCAACGTACACCACACTGAATGGCTGGGTTCCTCTCATACTGATACAGGTGGGAGGGAGGCCAAATCATTCAGCATTCTCAACGATCTGGAACAGTTGAGTAAGGAACTCACACACATTCCAGATCGTCCTAACCAATTCTTGAATACACTTGATTTATGCTTCACCACTACTTCTTCTAGTTATAAATACACCGTTTTCCCTCCTATTGGTAACTCTGACCATAATCTTATAGCTCTTAGTTATAAAGCTTTCTCTCCAACAGCTCCAACATGCCCTAAACGTACTTTCTGGCACTTTAATCGGGCTAATTGGGTGGCAATGCGCCGCTTCTTTGCTAACTATTATTGGAGTGAATCTTGCTTTGTCTCAGGGGACGCTTCTGTCTCAGCTGAAAAGGTAGGGGCCCTAATCAATGACGGGATGAGCAGATTTATTCCATCTTCAACTAAATCTTTTTCTCCTCAAAATCTTTGGTTCGATGGCAACTGATCTCTTGTCCTTCGGGAGAGACACAATGCTTATCGTGGATGGAAAAACTCTCCTTCTCCTATCACTCTTGCTAATTTTCATTCAGCTCGGAATCGTTGCAGGGATGTTCTTCGACTGATTAAGCGTACTTTCATGAAAAGGAAGTGCGCTGACCTCCATGGCTCTCCTACTGATAAAAATTTCTGGCCTCTTGTCAAAAATATCTCTAATAACTTCTGTAAATCTTGCCTTTCCTCCTCTTATTCGCTCTGATGGTTCTATTGCAAATGCTCCCTCTGAAAAGGCTAATCTCTTCGGCCTCCTTTTCTCATCTAATTTCACCCTGCTCGATTCTGGCATCCCTTCTCCTACTCCTTCTCCTCTCAGGTGTCCCATGTCCCTGCCCGTAATTACTCATGATCAAGTGCATGAGATACTGAAATCTATGAACGTCAGGAAGGCCAGTGGCCCGGATGGTATTCCCCCTCATGATCTGAGGGAGTGAGCTTCCGAGTTCGCACCTGTCCTCGTTCAGCTCTACTCTCTATGCCTTAATACTAATACTTATCCTCTATGCTGGAAGCGTGCATTTGTTCAACCGATACCGAAAAAAATTAGCCGCTCTGACCCTTCCAACTACCGACCTATAGCTCTCATTTGTGTTCTGTCTAAAATTTTTGAAGCTCTCCTAAACTCTCATTTCCTTTATCATTTGGAGTCTCATTCTCTTCTCTCAGATCACCAGTATGGCTTTCGACGTTCGAGGTTAACTGGTGACATACTTTCCTATCTTACTGATCTATGGTCTTCTGCCCTTAGGGATTTCGGGGAGTCTTGTGTGGTGGCGCTTGACATATCCAAGGCTTTTGACCGGGTATGGCATGCGTCGCTGCTCTCCAAGCTCCCTTCCTTTGGGTTTCCTCCTTCCCTTTGCTTACTCATGTCTAGTTTTCTCTCAGATCGTTCCATTTCGGCACTTGTAGATGGAGCGACCTCTTCCTCTTTTTCTGTCAACTGTGGTGTTCCTCAAGGTTCAGTTTTATCTCCAACTTTATTCTTACTTTTCATTAACGATCTTCTCAACTGCACTTCTAACTCTGTTCACTCTTATGCTGACCACTCGACTCTACATTCTTCTCCTCATTTCAAATCTGCTCCCTCTTTTGCTTCTAGAGTTGCTTCTCGTCTTCAACTTTCCGATTCTATTCTTGCCGATTTGGATGGGATTTCCCGGTGGGGTCATAGCAACCTTGTGAAATTCAACTCTTTAAAAACTCAACTTCTTCACATCTCCCTCTCAAAAACACCTCCCAACTTTCCTATCGTATTCGACGGTACTCCTGTCTCACCTGTAAATAACATTAACATTCTTGGTCTAAACATAAACAACAAACTGTCTTGGAAACCACATATCACAATGGTTGCTAAAGCGGCCTCTAAAAAGCTGGGAGTTCTGTTCAGGTTGCGAGAATTTTTTTCTTCTGAGCAGTTACTCCAAATATATAAGGTTCTTATTCGCCCTTGTATGGAGTACTGTTTTCACATTTGGGAGCTCCGGCTCCTCCTTTCTTTTGGATAGGGTTGAGTCTAAAGCTAAAAGATTAATTAATTGTCCCCTACTTTCAAACTCTCTTGACCCCTTATCTCTGCGGCGTGACGTTGGCTCACTCTCTCTTTTCTATAGGTACTACAAAAGCAGGTGCTCGAGGGAATTGGCCTTTCGTATTCCTCCACCGTTGCGTCGTCCTCGTTGCACAAGGGGTGCCCTGCTTTCGTACCAATTTTGTGGATGTAGGAAACCCCAGGCTGGCC
>SEYY01002175.1:17500-27707 GCA_009176605.1 Armadillidium nasatum | reverse complement strand
AAGTGTGAAAAATATAAATGTGAGGCGTTCGATAGTGGTATTATATAATTTAGAATCATTATATGGAAAAGAATCAGACTCCTGCCTCATATTATCTGGGTCGTTCCAATATTTTAGGTAATTGACTATCGAAAATGTTAAGGGAAATACAAAACTTATTTAAACGTAATATTCCATTCAAATTCATTAAACTAAGTGTGAAAAATATAAATGTGAGGCGTTCGATAGTGGTATTATATAATTTAGAATCATTATATGGAAAAGAATCAGACTCCTGCCTCATATTATCTGGGTCGTTCCAATATTTTAGGTAATTGACTATCGAAAATGTTAAGGGAAATACAAAACTTATTTAAACGTAATATTCCATTCAAATTCATTAAACTAAGTGTGAAAAATATAAATGTGAGGCGTTCGATAGTGGTATTATATAATTTAGAATCATTATATGGAAAAGAATCAGACTCCTGCCTCATATTATCTGGGTCGTTCCAATATTTTAGGTAATTGACTATCGAAAATGTTAAGGGAAATACAAAACTTATTTAAACGTAATATTCCATTCAAATTCATTAAACTAAGTGTGAAAAATATAAATGTGAGGCGTTCGATAGTGGTATTATATAATTTAGAATCATTATATGGAAAAGAATCAGACTCCTGCCTCATATTATCTGGGTCGTTCCAATATTTTAGGTAATTGACTATCGAAAATGTTAAGGGAAATACAAAACTTATTTAAACGTAATATTCCATTCAAATTCATTAAACTAAGTGTGAAAAATATAAATGTGAGGCGTTCGATAGTGGTATTATATAATTTAGAATCATTATATGGAAAAGAATCAGACTCCTGCCTCATATTATCTGGGTCGTTCCAATATTTTAGGTAATTGACTATCGAAAATGTTAAGGGAAATACAAAACTTATTTAAACGTAATATTCCATTCAAATTCATTAAACTAAGTGTGAAAAATATAAATGTGAGGCGTTCGATAGTGGTATTATATAATTTAGAATCATTATATGGAAAAGAATCAGACTCCTGCCTCATATTATCTGGGTCGTTCCAATATTTTAGGTAATTGACTATCGAAAATGTTAAGGGAAATACAAAACTTATTTAAACGTAATATTCCATTCAAATTCATTAAACTAAGTGTGAAAAATATAAATGTGAGGCGTTCGATAGTGGTATTATATAATTTAGAATCATTATATGGAAAAGAATCAGACTCCTGCCTC
This sequence comes from Armadillidium nasatum, assembly GCA_009176605.1. NCBI lineage: Eukaryota > Metazoa > Arthropoda > Malacostraca > Isopoda > Armadillidiidae > Armadillidium > Armadillidium nasatum. The sequence goes on along the minus strand of SEYY01002175.1, from coordinate 26,461 downwards.
ATATTATCTGGGTCGTTCCAATATTTTAGGTAATTGACTATCGAAAATGTTAAGGGAAATACAAAACTTATTTAAACGTAATATTCCATTCAAATTCATTAAACTAAGTGTGAAAAATATAAATGTGAGGCGTTCGATAGTGGTATTATATAATTTAGAATCATTATATGGAAAAGAATCAGACTCCTGCCTCATATTATCTGGGTCGTTCCAATATTTTAGGTAATTGACTATCGAAAATGTTAAGGGAAATACAAAACTTATTTAAACGTAATATTCCATTCAAATTCATTAAACTAAGTGTGAAAAATATAAATGTGAGGCGTTCGATAGTGGTATTATATAATTTAGAATCATTATATGGAAAAGAATCAGACTCCTGCCTCATATTATCTGGGTCGTTCCAATATTTTAGGTAATTGACTATCGAAAATGTTAAGGGAAATACAAAACTTATTTAAACGTAATATTCCATTCAAATTCATTAAACTAAGTGTGAAAAATATAAATGTGAGGCGTTCGATAGTGGTATTATATAATTTAGAATCATTATATGGAAAAGAATCAGACTCCTGCCTCATATTATCTGGGTCGTTCCAATATTTTAGGTAATTGACTATCGAAAATGTTAAGGGAAATACAAAACTTATTTAAACGTAATATTCCATTCAAATTCATTAAACTAAGTGTGAAAAATATAAATGTGAGGCGTTCGATAGTGGTATTATATAATTTAGAATCATTATATGGAAAAGAATCAGACTCCTGCCTCATATTATCTGGGTCGTTCCAATATTTTAGGTAATTGACTATCGAAAATGTTAAGGGAAATACAAAACTTATTTAAACGTAATATTCCATTCAAATTCATTAAACTAAGTGTGAAAAATATAAATGTGAGGCGTTCGATAGTGGTATTATATAATTTAGAATCATTATATGGAAAAGAATCAGACTCCTGCCTCATATTATCTGGGTCGTTCCAATATTTTAGGTAATTGACTATCGAAAATGTTAAGGGAAATACAAAACTTATTTAAACGTAATATTCCATTCAAATTCATTAAACTAAGTGTGAAAAATATAAATGTGAGGCGTTCGATAGTGGTATTATATAATTTAGAATCATTATATGGAAAAGAATCAGACTCCTGCCTCATATTATCTGGGTCGTTCCAATATTTTAGGTAATTGACTATCGAAAATGTTAAGGGAAATACAAAACTTATTTAAACGTAATATTCCATTCAAATTCATTAAACTAAGTGTGAAAAATATAAATGTGAGGCGTTCGATAGTGGTATTATATAATTTAGAATCATTATATGGAAAAGAATCAGACTCCTGCCTCATATTATCTGGGTCGTTCCAATATTTTAGGTAATTGACTATCGAAAATGTTAAGGGAAATACAAAACTTATTTAAACGTAATATTCCATTCAAATTCATTAAACTAAGTGTGAAAAATATAAATGTGAGGCGTTCGATAGTGGTATTATATAATTTAGAATCATTATATGGAAAAGAATCAGACTCCTGCCTCATATTATCTGGGTCGTTCCAATATTTTAGGTAATTGACTATCGAAAATGTTAAGGGAAATACAAAACTTATTTAAACGTAATATTCCATTCAAATTCATTAAACTAAGTGTGAAAAATATAAATGTGAGGCGTTCGATAGTGGTATTATATAATTTAGAATCATTATATGGAAAAGAATCAGACTCCTGCCTCATATTATCTGGGTCGTTCCAATATTTTAGGTAATTGACTATCGAAAATGTTAAGGGAAATACAAAACTTATTTAAACGTAATATTCCATTCAAATTCATTAAACTAAGTGTGAAAAATATAAATGTGAGGCGTTCGATAGTGGTATTATATAATTTAGAATCATTATATGGAAAAGAATCAGACTCCTGCCTCATATTATCTGGGTCGTTCCAATATTTTAGGTAATTGACTATCGAAAATGTTAAGGGAAATACAAAACTTATTTAAACGTAATATTCCATTCAAATTCATTAAACTAAGTGTGAAAAATATAAATGTGAGGCGTTCGATAGTGGTATTATATATAATTTAGAATCATTATATGGAAAAGAATCAGACTCCTGCCTCATATTATCTGGGTCGTTCCAATATTTTAGGTAATTGACTATCGAAAATGTTAAGGGAAATACAAAACTTATTTAAACGTAATATTCCATTCAAATTCATTAAACTAAGTGTGAAAAATATAAATGTGAGGCGTTCGATAGTGGTATTATATAATTTAGAATCATTATATGGAAAAGAATCAGACTCCTGCCTCATATTATCTGGGTCGTTCCAATATTTTAGGTAATTGACTATCGAAAATGTTAAGGGAAATACAAAACTTATTTAAACGTAATATTCCATTCAAATTCATTAAACTAAGTGTGAAAAAAATATAAATGTGAGGCGTTCGATAGTGGTATTATATAATTTAGAATCATTATATGGAAAAGAATCAGACTCCTGCCTCATATTATCTGGGTCGTTCCAATATTTTAGGTAATTGACTATCGAAAATGTTAAGGGAAATACAAAACTTATTTAAACGTAATATTCCATTCAAATTCATTAAACTAAGTGTGAAAAAATATAAATGTGAGGCGTTCGATAGTGGTATTATATAATTTAGAATCATTATATATGGAAAAGAATCAGACTCCTGCCTCATATTATCTGGGTCGTTCCAATATTTTAGGTAATTGACTATCGAAAATGTTAAGGGAAATACAAAACTTATTTAAACGTAATATTCCATTCAAATTCATTAAACTAAGTGTGAAAAATATAAATGTGAGGCGTTCGATAGTGGTATTATATAATTTAGAATCATTATATGGAAAAGAATCAGACTCCTGCCTCATATTATCTGGGTCGTTCCAATATTTTAGGTAATTGACTATCGAAAATGTTAAGGGAAATACAAAACTTATTTAAACGTAATATTCCATTCAAATTCATTAAACTAAGTGTGTGAAAAATATAAATGTGAGGCGTTCGATAGTGGTATTATATAATTTAGAATCATTATATGGAAAAGAATCAGACTCCTGCCTCATATTATCTGGGTCGTTCCAATATTTTAGGTAATTGACTATCGAAAATGTTAAGGGAAATACAAAACTTATTTAAACGTAATATTCCATTCAAATTCATTAAACTAAGTGTGAAAAATATAAATGTGAGGCGTTCGATAGTGGTATTATATAATTTAGAATCATTATATGGAAAAGAATCAGACTCCTGCCTCATATTATCTGGGTCGTTCCAATATTTTAGGTAATTGACTATCGAAAATGTTAAGGGAAATACAAAACTTATTTAAACGTAATATTCCATTCAAATTCATTAAACTAAGTGTGAAAAATATAAATGTGAGGCGTTCGATAGTGGTATTATATAATTTAGAATCATTATATGGAAAAGAATCAGACTCCTGCCTCATATTATCTGGGTCGTTCCAATATTTTAGGTAATTGACTATCGAAAATGTTAAGGGAAATACAAAACTTATTTAAACGTAATATTCCATTCAAATTCATTAAACTAAGTGTGTGAAAAATATAAATGTGAGGCGTTCGATAGTGGTATTATATAATTTAGAATCATTATATGGAAAAGAATCAGACTCCTGCCTCATATTATCTGGGTCGTTCCAATATTTTAGGTAATTGACTATCGAAAATGTTAAGGGAAATACAAAACTTATTTAAACGTAATATTCCATTCAAATTCATTAAACTAAGTGTGAAAAATATAAATGTGAGGCGTTCGATAGTGGTATTATATAATTTAGAATCATTATATGGAAAAGAATCAGACTCCTGCCTCATATTATCTGGGTCGTTCCAATATTTTAGGTAATTGACTATCGAAAATGTTAAGGGAAATACAAAACTTATTTAAACGTAATATTCCATTCAAATTCATTAAACTAAGTGTGAAAAATATAAATGTGAGGCGTTCGATAGTGGTATTATATAATTTAGAATCATTATATGGAAAAGAATCAGACTCCTGCCTCATATTATCTGGGTCGTTCCAATATTTTAGGTAATTGACTATCGAAAATGTTAAGGGAAATACAAAACTTATTTAAACGTAATATTCCATTCAAATTCATTAAACTAAGTGTGAAAAATATAAATGTGAGGCGTTCGATAGTGGTATTATATAATTTAGAATCATTATATGGAAAAGAATCAGACTCCTGCCTCATATATTATCTGGGTCGTTCCAATATTTTAGGTAATTGACTATCGAAAATGTTAAGGGAAATACAAAACTTATTTAAACGTAATATTCCATTCAAATTCATTAAACTAAGTGTGAAAAATATAAATGTGAGGCGTTCGATAGTGGTATTATATAATTTAGAATCATTATATGGAAAAGAATCAGACTCCTGCCTCATATTATCTGGGTCGTTCCAATATTTTAGGTAATTGACTATCGAAAATGTTAAGGGAAATACAAAACTTATTTAAACGTAATATTCCATTCAAATTCATTAAACTAAGTGTAAAAAATATAAATGTGAGGCGTTCGATAGTGGTATTATATAATTTAGAATCATTATATGGAAAAGAATCAGACTCCTGCCTCATATTATCTGGGTCGTTCCAATATTTTAGGTAATTGACTATCGAAAATGTTAAGGGAAATACAAAACTTATTTAAACGTAATATTCCATTCAAATTCATTAAACTAAGTGTGAAAAATATAAATGTGAGGCGTTCGATAGTGGTATTATATAATTTAGAATCATTATATGGAAAAGAATCAGACTCCTGCCTCATATTATCTGGGTCGTTCCAATATTTTAGGTAATTGACTATCGAAAATGTTAAGGGAAATACAAAACTTATTTAAACGTAATATTCCATTCAAATTCATTAAACTAAGTGTGAAAAATATAAATGTGAGGCGTTCGATAGTGGTATTATATAATTTAGAATCATTATATGGAAAAGAATCAGACTCCTGCCTCATATTATCTGGGTCGTTCCAATATTTTAGGTAATTGACTATCGAAAATGTTAAGGGAAATACAAAACTTATTTAAACGTAATATTCCATTCAAATTCATTAAACTAAGTGTGAAAAATATAAATGTGAGGCGTTCGATAGTGGTATTATATAATTTAGAATCATTATATGGAAAAGAATCAGACTCCTGCCTCATATTATCTGGGTCGTTCCAATATTTTAGGTAATTGACTATCGAAAATGTTAAGGGAAATACAAAACTTATTTAAACGTAATATTCCATTCAAATTCATTAAACTAAGTGTGAAAAATATAAATGTGAGGCGTTCGATAGTGGTATTATATAATTTAGAATCATTATATGGAAAAGAATCAGACTCCTGCCTCATATTATCTGGGTCGTTCCAATATTTTAGGTAATTGACTATCGAAAATGTTAAGGGAAATACAAAACTTATTTAAACGTAATATTCCATTCAAATTCATTAAACTAAGTGTGAAAAATATAAATGTGAGGCGTTCGATAGTGGTATTATATAATTTAGAATCATTATATGGAAAAGAATCAGACTCCTGCCTCATATTATCTGGGTCGTTCCAATATTTTAGGTAATTGACTATCGAAAATGTTAAGGGAAATACAAAACTTATTTAAACGTAATATTCCATTCAAATTCATTAAACTAAGTGTGAAAAATATAAATGTGAGGCGTTCGATAGTGGTATTATATAATTTAGAATCATTATATGGAAAAGAATCAGACTTCTGCCTCATATTATCTGGGTCGTTCCAATATTTTAGGTAATTGACTATCGAAAATGTTAAGGGAAATACAAAACTTATTTAAACGTAATATTCCATTCAAATTCATTAAACTAAGTGTGAAAAATATAAATGTGAGGCGTTCGATAGTGGTATTATATAATTTAGAATCATTATATGGAAAAGAATCAGACTCCTGCCTCATATTATCTGGGTCGTTCCAATATTTTAGGTAATTGACTATCGAAAATGTTAAGGGAAATACAAAACTTATTTAAACGTAATATTCCATTCAAATTCATTAAACTAAGTGTGAAAAATATAAATGTGAGGCGTTCGATAGTGGTATTATATAATTTAGAATCATTATATGGAAAAGAATCAGACTCCTGCCTCATATTATCTGGGTCGTTCCAATATTTTAGGTAATTGACTATCGAAAATGTTAAGGGAAATACAAAACTTATTTAAACGTAATATTCCATTCAAATTCATTAAACTAAGTGTGAAAAATATAAATGTGAGGCGTTCGATAGTGGTATTATATAATTTAGAATCATTATATGGAAAAGAATCAGACTTCTGCCTCATATTATCTGGGTCGTTCCAATATTTTAGGTAATTGACTATCGAAAATGTTAAGGGAAATACAAAACTTATTTAAACGTAATATTCCATTCAAATTCATTAAACTAAGTGTGAAAAATATAAATGTGAGGCGTTCGATAGTGGTATTATATAATTTAGAATCATTATATGGAAAAGAATCAGACTCCTGCCTCATATTATCTGGGTCGTTCCAATATTTTAGGTAATTGACTATCGAAAATGTTAAGGGAAATACAAAACTTATTTAAACGTAATATTCCATTCAAATTCATTAAACTAAGTGTGAAAAATATAAATGTGAGGCGTTCGATAGTGGTATTATATAATTTAGAATCATTATATGGAAAAGAATCAGACTCCTGCCTCATATTATCTGGGTCGTTCCAATATTTTAGGTAATTGACTATCGAAAATGTTAAGGGAAATACAAAACTTATTTAAACGTAATATTCCATTCAAATTCATTAAACTAAGTGTGAAAAATATAAATGTGAGGCGTTCGATAGTGGTATTATATAATTTAGAATCATTATATGGAAAAGAATCAGACTCCTGCCTCATATTATCTGGGTCGTTCCAATATTTTAGGTAATTGACTATCGAAAATGTTAAGGGAAATACAAAACTTATTTAATTGTAATATTCCATTCAGATTCATTAAACTATTGTTTTCATAAAATAATTGTAGTGAATATTTTAAATTTATTAATCGAACGTACCATAAATATCTAAATCTACAATTTTGAATCTGATACCTGCCAGGCATATGGCTTATTAATCAACCGGGAGAAAAATATCCCAATCTGCACTTTTGAATTTGATACCTGTCAGACGTAAGAAGTAATTTGTGGGTCATGAGGTTGTAAACTCTATATTTTGGCCTTTCAAGGGCTCGAGAGTCTTTAAAGGTTGAGTAATTCTGCTCCAGTTTTTAAAAGTTTTGTATTTTATTTTATGTTATAAATGAATTAAATGAATATATTTTCTTCCCTTTCCATCCCCTAAATCAGGGGTGGGCAACCTTTTTGAGAGTGCGTGCCAAAATCAGCAGAATCTCTGACATAATTTTTCCACTTGCCAATCAAAATTTTTTATGAACATAATATTTGATATATTTTAAGTATTTGAAGAACTTTTACACATTTGTATGACTAAAACACAATAATAGGCTATTACAGAAAATCTAATGCTGATTTTAAATAATTTATAAATGATGTACAAAAAAGAAATCATATTTATTTACCTTTAAAATTACATTTAAACAATCAATGGGACTATTTCTGCTGCATCACTGATGACAGAGATTTTTATATCGAGTTTATATTTAGTAACCTTGAGAGATATGTATGCACTACTAGTTTCATCCGTAATGATGCTCCTGTTACGAGACTTAACAGAGCTCATCACTGAGAACAAAGATTCACAAGCATATGTAGATGAAAACATGGATAGTAATGCTTTTGTAAGGTTTTGCTCAAAGTCAATTGACTGCTTCCGGTGTTCGTAGCCACTTTTAAAGCCTAAAGAGAAGTTGATATTGTTTTCTTTTGAGAAACAGGCTAATTTGCACATGTCAAAACAGCACCCGTGGGCAACGCCGCTTAAAGATGTTCCGTAAAGAAAAATAAAAAAAATTGTTGAGATGCCGGAAAAAAATTATCGGCGTGCCACGTTTGGCGTGAGTGCCAATGGTTGCCCACACTTGCCCTATATGAAGATTCATTTATTCAGAAATGAATAAGGAAAATATCCACATATTTTCTGCCATAAAATCTTCTTAAAAGAGATACCTTTCGAATAAGTAGTGATATTTTTATTGTCCTTTTTCAGGATTATGATGACATAGCTTTAAACATGCAGACTGTGATTGGAGATGGTCAATGTGTTTGGTATGATCAATGTTCTAGCAACCCAGATAAACCCAGCGACAAACTCAATTGCAGATACGATGGTCCACCTAAAAAATTACCAACTACTTCTGTTTCAGTCTTCACGACTACATGTCCAGAGTTGGTCGACGAAATAATTGGTATATATAATATATATATATATATATATATATATATATATATATATATATATATATATATATATATATATATATATATATATATATATATATATATATATATATATATATTTTAGATGATTATGGAGAAATTGTGACGTGTTGCAGCCCTAACCAAATATTAACTCTGTTGAATCATCTCACCACCTTAACTGTCGTGGTCGAAAACTGTCCCGCTTGCGTTTCAAATCTTAGGAAAAATTTTTGCTACTTCACCTGCCATCCTCGTCATTCTGCTTTTGTGAACCCAACGCTTTTATATAATGGTAAATATGAATCCTGTTTTGAATACATTCATTCCAACGAAATCTCTGTAACAATGACTAACCGCAGGATTTATTCTTATTTTACGCATCCATCTTTTGATTGAAAAAAAGAAAAATTGCAGTAAAAAAGAAGTAAAAAAGATTTCATAAAAGTTTTGTTTCAGCAAGGGGTCCGGAACCAGAGTAAGAGTTCGAGTCGTAGCAGTGGAGTCACAATGTTTCCAG
>SEYY01002175.1:0-5000 GCA_009176605.1 Armadillidium nasatum | reverse complement strand
AGTTTTGTAATAGTGATGTTTACTGCTCTTTAACTGATAATAATACTATAAATATTTACGATATAAAATTTTTTTTTGTTTTTTTACTGATACTAAAAATATTTACGATAGAAATTTTTTTTTTTTTTAAACAATATGCATCACTTTTCTGAAGAATTACAGAAACATTTATTTATAGTAAGGGAAACCTTAAACTGATATCAAAAGATATTCAAACTCAAACATTGGAAAAAGTTTGCTTAACCTAGGAATATAAGATGGAATAAATAAGTAGCTTAATATGAAAAGTACTGTATGTTTACATCAACAACGAATACGATAATAGAGACTAACCTGATTTGGAGGAAATCTACCATACAACGACACAAGAGTGAAAAACATGACAAATCCGAGAATGCTCGGAATGAAAGCCGTACACTTCACCTTCAGATCGTAGCCCATGTAACGTGAGTACATAAACATATCGTCTGTTAATAGGTTTAGAAATATTAGTAAACATACACTTAACACAATGGTTTATACAATCATTGTAATCTTCAAGGAATTCTTAGTAAGAGACGAAGATGCTAAGAAAATTCTAAGAAAATAGTATTTAATTTATATTTTTTTGTACAACTAAACCAATATCTCTCTCTCTCTCTCTCTATATATATATATATATATATATATATATATATATATATATATATATATATATATATATATATATATATATATATATATATATATATATATATATATATATATATATATATATTATATAATATTAACTGAGCCCTTCACACCAAAATAAACATCGCCATTAACGGCATCAACAAAAAGGAACCTCCTCCTGAACATGATATTGTAGTACTTAACATCAATACCAAAGAACTAGTTGTACCTATTTCTGTTATTGTTGTGGATTTCTTCCCAAACGATCTTAATATTCCTGGGTTAGTTAAAGCCACTAAAATGCTCAGGCAGGAAAGCCATATTCCTCTCGAATAATAAGGTCTCTGACATTGGTGTTCCATTAGGAGCAGATAACCTTTACAAATTTATTCAGTCACATGAAAAATTTTTTTAAAAATATAAACATCATGAAAAGTAATCTTGGCCACATTTTATATGGCCAACTACCTTTTGCTTCAAGTGACTCTGATTCTGAGATCACTACAGAGTCTTCATTTTGAACTGAGGTTCGCTTCATTGAGGATATAAATAATATTCATTTGTCCTTAATCAATAAAGATAACTCTTCTTCTCTTCAAGTCTGCTATTGGGGATTCGAACCCTTACCTCCCCAATAGCAGACTTGAAATTGTATAATTTCTCTACACGGTTTATGGGGTTTTATTATTAACGTATATTGCCTGTGGTTGAAGGGAACTTAGTTGTTGTGGCGGGTGTTCATGAGCTTTCTCAATGCGATTTTCTTTTGTACTGTCGTGGTATAGAGGTAAAACTCTGTCTTACCAGCTTAGAGGTCTGGGTTCACATCCACAATAGCAGACTTGAAATTGATAAATTTCACTCCACGGTTTATGTGGTATATATATATATATATATATATATATATATATATATATATATATATATATATATATATATATATATATATATATATATATATATATATATATATATATATATAATATATATATATATATATAATATATAATATATAATATTAATATAAAAATAAAAAAAAAAAATTATATATATATTATATATTATATATATATATATATAATATATATATATATATATATATATATATATATATATATATATATATATATATATATATATATATATATATATATATATATATATCACCTATAATAAGGTCTACTGAAAATGTAGAAAGCTTTCAAGTCTCAAAGGCAGACCTCCCTGCGTATGTGTGTGTTTGTCAGAGAGAAAGAGAAAGAGATTGCTAGTCAAAGTAATGGTGCCAGAAATAAAATACGCATTTCAAATATACTGTGAGGAAACTGAAAGATGTACCAACTTAAAATTCACATATTAAGTAAGGGTTACTGTAAGTTTGTACTGAAATTACTTCATCATTTTACAGGTCTTTGATGTGAGCATGTGACGTCATAAAAAGATAAGCACATGCATATTAAAACCGCAAGTTATTTAAAAATCAATGTATATATATATATATATATATATATATATATATATATAATATATATATATATATATATATATATATATATATAATATATATATATATATAATAAATAAAGCACAACATAGTATTTACTATCCTACCATGTCTGTAAGGGGATCCTGTTTCAATATCTACGTGACCTCTGGCTTCCCAAGTCACTAAAGTTGAATTTCCCAAAACCAAGACGCTTTCGTCTTCTACGGTAAAAACCTTACGACTTACAGGATCTTAAATAAACTATATATATATATATATATATATATATATATATATATATATATATATATATATATATATATATATATATATATATATATATATATATATATATATATATATAATATATATATATATATATTAAGGGAAATACATACCAATATACTGTCCATAATCTTCTGGAGCATAAATATTTGATTTTCCACATGTTCAAATCAAAAATCAACACAAGAAATATAATACCATAATTGAACCATTTTCCAGTTATTTTCGTTCTGCATACCTGTTGTATATATATATATATATATATATATATATATATATATATATATATATATATATATATATATATATATATATATATATATATATATATATATATATATATATATATATATATATATATATATATATATATATATATATATATATATATATATATATATTCTTAATTTAGTTTTTTTTTTTTTTTATTATATAATTTTAATTATAATAGTTTGAATTTTTAGCTTCTTTTTTTCAACTCTCATAACATTGATGGCTTACTGAAGGAGGTATTGGTACTAACATTATCAAGGGGCACCATCAATATTTTTTTTAATTAAAGGAAAGATTTTATCAAAAAAATAAAAGTTTATTTAGATCTCTTCACAATTAATTTCTATTTATTAAATATTACCCTTTTTTTTTTTTTTTTTTAAATTTATTTGCTTTCCAAAATGTTTACTCTCTATTTTCTGTTTCATTTTATGATTTAATTACTGAAATGAAATTTCATTCAGGAAAAAAAAAATATTATTTTTTTTATATGAAAATAAAATTTTTTTGTGCGCTCCGTGAGTGTATTGAATCTTTGAATGTTTATTTTTTCCATCTTTGGTTTTCAGTAAACATTCAACTGAGCTCGTTAAGTGTTTACAGCTCACACACAGATTTAGAATTATAAAGATTCGTCTAATCTGATAGAAATCATAAAATGACTAATTTTATTTTACAAATTTAAAATAAAATATTTCAATGGAAAGAATAGATTTTCTTGATCATATAATAAAAAATTTACAGTCTTCCCAGGGCTGTCATAATTTAAGCCAAGTCGATACTAATAATAACAACTCGGTGGTCAACACAAACTTTGACCTTAGGGAAAAAATGGACTTAACCACTCTGAAAAATATCTTCTTACGTAATTAAATACCAAACTTTTTTTATTTGCACATTTCTTCTTTTAAAAAAGTTTTAAAAAATATATGTAGTCTCAATTCCAAGAATTTTCGATTTATATCCGTAAAAATTAATTCATGTTTTATATCTTTGACCACTGACTAAATGAGTTTAATTTTTTTGTTTGTAAAAATTGATCCACTGTTAAAAGAGATTATTGACCACTAGTTTACTATTCAGACATAACTAAAAATTTCAACTTAGCTAATCAACAATCAAGCTATCTCTTCTACTTAAAAAAACTTTACATAAATAGGACTTTGCCCAAAAGATGGAAGAAGAAAAAAAGAAAATGCCATCAACTGATAAATAAATCTTTGGAATATATTTGTCACTTTGTCCTCTTCCTTTCTTGTCTAGGGACTCTGATTCTTCTGTTATAAATACGACTTCCATGGAGCAATCTAAAATTTTTTTTTATCTAAATGCGGATCCCGTATAAACAATTTGGCCATCATTTCCCAGGAGATATAAGCTTCTTTTTTATTCTCTCTCCCATTTGAACATCATTATTTGTTTATTTGTATTATTACAGTTTGTTATACTTTCTTTTTTTTGCCTATCTTCGGATTTCTTTATTTATACATCTTTATATATGACCAGGCAATTATTAGACAAGCAAGTTAACGAAGCAAATCACAGAGTACATAGAAACCAGAAACCTGTAGTTTTAAACCCAAGAACATTAGAAAAAATAAATTCAAGATTATTATTATTATTATTATTATTATTATTATTATTATATTATTATTATTATTATTATTATTATTATTATTATTAAATCCCCGAGAATTTAGAAAATACATACTTGTGCAAAAATACATCGACACTTTCTTTTATATAATAAAAGTTTTAGTATAATGATGATCATGTTATGAATGATTTTATTAAATAATATAATATATATATATATATATATATATATATATATATATATATATATATATATATATATATATATATATATATATATATATATATATATATATATATATATATATATATATATATATATATATATATATATATATATATAATTCTACTAAATAATTCGAGGCCCTAAGATTAACTTCCAAATATGAACTATCAAATATTATGTGAAAATCTAAATTTCTGGATACATTTTCTCTATAGAAGTACAAGTCCTTCGAGTTGCTCCTCCTCCCTAGAATGCCAAGTGGGTCTAGTAGCCCCGAGCATCATTCTATTAAAATTGTCAATCTGTTAAAAATGCTTACTTTAATCAAGCATTACCAAACCCAACTACAAATTGATAATAATTCATACATTTCATGAAGCTGGGAAAGTTAATTATTAACATTATTTAACTAACATTTTTATACAAACACAAAAATAGTAAAACAAATAATGTTTAATTAAACATCATATATATATATAT
>SEYY01002174.1:157500-165824 GCA_009176605.1 Armadillidium nasatum | reverse complement strand
ATTTCATGCACCCTATCATTTGTGATTACAGGTAGAAACATAGAACACCTGAGAGCAGTAAGATGAGGGATGATAGAATCGTCCAGGGTAAAATTAGTTGAATAAATTAGCCTTTTCAAAAAGGAGAGTTAGCTACAGTACTGTCAGAGTGAATAAGAGCGGAAAGGTAGATATACAGAAGTCAATAGAGGTCGTTTAGAGGACAGAAATTTTTATCAGTAGGAGAAAAAAGGTTACTCAAATATTGATGTTACCATAAATGACAGGATTCGAATCCGAATTCAAATCCAGATCAGTTTTGAATTTCTTGAATCTGAGTCCAAATCGAATCCTAATCCACATGATTTTTGGACTTATTGAATCCGAATCCAACCAAATTTGCAAATCTAGAATCCGAATGAGCGAAAAACCTTCGAATCCGGATTCGGATTCGCCCATCACTGATATATATATATATATAATATATATATATATATAATATATATATATATATATATATATATATATATATATATATATTATATATATATATATATATAATATATATATATATATTTTAAATCTCCTCCGGTGGGCAAAGGCCGGAGGCCTATCAAATTCCACCTTAGTAGGGAAAAATCCTATCACGGCCGAAGGAAGCCGACATGTCCAGATACACGGCGTTTGAAAGTAAGCAAGTCAAAGGAAGTTGGTAAAATAGATAAAGGGATTATGTTCCAGACTTTACCAGAAGAGTATATGTAAAATTGAGCATAGCTGTTAAGTCTGGAGTCTAAGAGTTGGACAGAGAAAGAATGAGACTGTGAAGAAAGGCGTTTTGCAAGAGCTCTTCTCAAAGGAGGAGGTATGCGACTGGAGAATTCAGAAGAACAGTGTCTGTTGTAATAGCGATAGTGTAGAGAGAGTGACGCAACAATTCGACGGGCAGAAAGAGATTGGAGAGTTAGCAAGAGCAGGAGAATTGATGAGACGAAAAGCCCTAGACTCTACCTTCTCAAGGAGAGCTGTATGAGTGGAACCACTCCAGATATGTGAAGCATACTCAATACAGGGGCGAACAACACTCCTATAAAGAGCAAACAACTGGGGTGGTGTGAAGAAGTTCTGAAAGCGCCTCAGAATACCCAACCTCTTAAAAGCTTGTTTAGAAAGAGAAGTAATGTGATCTTTCCAAGAAAGATCACGAGAAAAAGAAACACCAAGAATATTAAGGAGAGATGAAGGTTTGAGTTGTGTGTTTTCGAAGAAGATATCATAGTTGTGTGGAAGATTGTGTCGAGTAGAGAGATGGAGGAATTGAGTTTTTGAGGCATTGAAAACGACCATGTTTTCTCTGCCACAATTTGAAATGCGAAATAGATCAGTTGCTCCAAGGCTACTCTCCTTGCGTCCATTAACTGTTTTTGGGAAGGTTGTCTTCAAACTGAAAAAGTAATGAAGGGTGAAGTCATCAGCATAGGATTGGATAGGAGATGAGGTAATAGAGAGAAGGTCATTAATGAAAAGCAGAAAAAATGTTGGAGATAGGACAGAACCCTGAGGAACACCACTGTTGGTAGATTTAAAGGAAGAACGGTGGTCGTCTACAACAGCTGCTATATATAGAACGACCAGAAAGGAAATTAGAGAGAAGATCACAGAAAGAAGGATTGATACCGAAAGAGTGAAGTTTGGAAATCAAAGCTTTGTGCCAGACTCTATCGAAGGCTTTTGATATATCCAGCGCGATATCAAAGTTTGGAGAGGAGGGAAATATGATCACCAGTAGAGCGTTTCTTACGAAAGCCGTACTCACGGTCAGAAGTAAGATTAGAAAAATTGAGATGTTTCCAAATTTTCCTGTTAAGGATAGATTCAAAAACTTTAGAAAGAACGGATGTCAAAGAAATAGGACAGTAGTTAGAGGGTTGAGAGGGGTCCCCCCTTCTTCGGCACAGGATGAATGAGCGCCTGTTTTCAGGAAGAAGGGAAGGTTGAAGTAGAAAGACAAAGACGAAATAGTTTACCAAGGCAAGGTGCAAGCTCGCAAGCACAAGTTTTGAGAACCAGAGGAGGAATGCCATCGGGACCATACGCCTTCTTAGTATTAAGCTCAGAGAGAACAGAAATAACGTCTTTACAAGAAATTATAATTTTAGGCATAAATGAGTTGGAGGTGATTGAAGGATGAAGTATAGCTCCTGAATCATCTAAAGTTGAATTGGAAGCAAAAGTTTGAACGAAGAGTTCAGCGTTAGTAGAAGGTAAAACAGAAAGTTGTGTCGTTGGAAGATACTAAAGGAGGGAAAGAGGAAGAAACAAAGTTAGAGTTACAATTTTTTTGCAAAATGTCAGAAAAACGTGAAGAAGATTAACCAGAAAGATAATTGCATTTTCTATGAGATAAAAGAGTTTTTAGTGTTTCGAAGGATAGATTTTGCACGATTCCGGGATGAAATATAAGTTGCGTGAGTTTCTGGAGTTTGAAGATGATGGTAATCTCTGAAGGCAGCATCCCTGAGGCGGATAGCGCGAGAACAAGCAGAGTTAAACCAAGGTTTTGTATATTATATATATATATATATATATATATATATATATATATATATATATATATATATATATATATATATATATATATATATATATATATATATATATATATATATATATATATATATATATATATATATATATATATATATATATATATATATATATATATATATATATATATATATATATATATATATATATATATATATATATATATATATATATATATATATATGCGTGTGTGTGTGTGTGTGTGTGTGTGTGTGTGTGTGTGTTCTTACGTGCGTGAATGAACAAATCCATTGGAAATTTTTTAATAAAAATAACGTTTTCAAGAAAAGAAGTTTATTAATTTTACAGAGCATGCACTTACGTCACTTGTCTTTATCAGCTGGAGCTCAATTTCACAATATATATATATATATATATATATATATATATATATATATATATATATATATATATATATATATATATATATATATATATATATATATATATATATATATATATATATATATATATATATATATATATATATATATATATATATATATATATATATATATATCCTCTGGTGAGCAAAGGCTGGAGGTTCACCAATTAACACTAGTTGTGAAAGTTTCTGGAACTGCTGCCAAATTAAAGGTCGACATGCCCCGATCGATACAAAACGCCTGAAAATATACAAGTCAAAGGAAGCTAGAAAATAGATAAAGGAAGTGTGTTCAAACTTTTTCAGTTGAGTGCGTGTAAGACTGAGCATAGTTGTTAAGTCTAGTGTCTGAAACTTGGACAAAGATAGGATGAGACTATGTAGAATGGCTAGTTGAATTGTTTGCAATACTATTTCTGATATATATATATATATATATATATATATATATATATATATATATATATATATATATATATATATATATATATATATATATATATATATATATATATATTATATATATATATATATATATATATTATATACTTCTTCGTTAAGTGTTTAGACCCTGATCCCAAATTTAGTCGCCATGACAGACATAAAAAAATGCAGTTTTTGAATTTGCTTTAAAGAATATAACTGTTTACTACAAATTGTTTTTATTTTTTGTTAAAAGGAAAATTGTAACAAGTTTATTTCCGTTTGGAGTTTTTCAACTGGTTATTAACCTATTTTTTGACTCTTTGTTCATAAGCCTAATATATTTATTTATTTAGATGGTGAAAGGAAATATTTTTTTATTTAATACCTTTTCGGCATGAAAAATAAATCATTCTGAAACTTTAAAACAGATTTATATTATTACATGAATCTTCAGCTCAAAATTTATAGAAAAAGTGAACAAGTTCCTCCAGTTGAGGCTTTCAATTTGGTTAATCGTTTGTTCCAAGTTCAACTCAAAAATTTTTGGATTTTGGAATGTTTGAAAAACAAAATAAAAAGTTTAAATTTAAATTGACGTTTAAAGCTTTTAATTGTGATAAAAAAACGAATAAAGGGTTACCTAATTTTCTCTTTTATCTTTCGATAATAATAAAATAAATAATGAAAAGTAAAAAAATTTTTTACATATTTTTTTCATAATGAAACAAAAAAAAATTCAATTTTTTATCCTTTTAACTTTCAATTTTGATTAAACACGAAATAAAATATTAACTATTTCCTTCTATTATCTTTTGTTTATAATAAAAGAACTATTTTACTTTCCAAGTATGATGAAAAGAGATAGGAAGGCTTAAATAATTTTTTCTTTTATTATTATTATTATTATTATTATTATTATTATTATTATTATTATTATTATTATTATTATTATATTAAATTAAGGATTAATCAGTTAAGGTTTCATGACCAACTACAGAATGTCCCACTCTCTCTTGGTCCCATATATGTCCTTATAGGTATTAAAGTACGAGTCATTTTAACATCTTCCTTCAATGAGTTCTTAAATCATTTGGATGACGAGAAACTCCTTACTAGTTATTTTAAGCGGATGGCGCAACTTGCCACACGTCCAACTTAAGCATGTACCAAATTGAGTCCTCCTTTGAAGATCGGATCATTTCCAAGGGACTTTGACCACCAAGGTTGCTGACCTTACCTCTCCGAATTATTTCTTTTGGGGAATGCTGAAAGGGAAAGTATCGCAACAAACCATGTTTTCTCATGCAAATGAAAGACAACCTTCGGTAGACAATTGACTCTGACTCACAAAATGTTTGGGGCAACCTTCTGTAATATGGAAAAGTGTGTGCAGGAATACTTTGATGCTAACGCGATTACTTCCAACATTTATTGTGATGTCAGCACGATTCTCACACATCAAAGTTTGTTCGTGGCAAATTTTATTAACTTATGACCACTTCTTTGATATCAATAAGCGTATCTTTGGGGCCGAGAGCGAATGGACGCCCTGTAGTTATTAACCAAATTCCTTTCACAGTTTAATAGCAATTATTTTAAGCTCTAGTACTGTTATAATATAATATAATATATAAAAAAAATCAATAATAAATACTCTTATCTGTAGTTAGTTACTATATTTAAATAGAATTAATAATCTGGGGTATTTAATAAGACTGGGTAGATTTTCTAAGTATATTAATATTTTAATAAAAATATATACAATACTGGTACAGCCACTCCCAGAAAAGACCCCAGATCATCCTGTCATTTCTCCTGTTCTCAGGACAAACTGCAAATAATAATAAACCAACTGTAACAGCATTAAATTAAACTTTTAAGCTATTACAACTCAAATATTTAAATTACTATTTTTCAGCTACTAACAGGAGCAATGTCCTCAGAGTAGACTAAATTATGTTTAATCATTAAAGTATGAAATGGAATAAAGGATCTATAATCAAGAGTAAAAAGTTAATGCAAGGATCAAAAAGACTGCATTCTCTTACCATTTGTGGAAGGTTTCACTTCTTGAATCTGCAGCAAATTCTTCGTTCAACACATATTATCAAACCACAGGACTCTGGAGGACACTTGACGTTCACTGATTCTTCATTTCCAACTTTGATTAATCTTCTGACTTGTGGGCTCAACAGTTTTATTAATAATAAATAATAATCATATATTAGTATATATGAATAAATTGGAATTAGAAAATTTCCCATAAATTTGGTTAAATAATTGTTCAAACACAGCAAACAGCCCTTTTTAAAGATAACAGCCTCTTGACTTGTAACAGTTTATAGAAAAAGTAAAATCAGCTGATATAAAATAAGCGATCTGGTATCTTTTTTCTTCCCAGCTTATGAAATATATTTTGGTGATTAGTGCAGCTTTTGTTTTTGCAAACCAACCAACTGGATTTGAAAATGCAGTCAATAACTACTTAACTATTTTCTAACCATAGTTGAACCTACTCTTTGTACAATATTTATATAATAAATCCCATATATATATATATATATATATATATATATATATATATATATATATATATATATATATATATATATATATATATATATATATATATATATATATATATATATATAT
The DNA here is from genome assembly GCA_009176605.1 of Armadillidium nasatum. Classification (NCBI taxonomy): domain Eukaryota; kingdom Metazoa; phylum Arthropoda; class Malacostraca; order Isopoda; family Armadillidiidae; genus Armadillidium; species Armadillidium nasatum. The sequence continues at coordinate 159,775 of SEYY01002174.1, read as the reverse complement.
ATATATATATATATATATATATATATATAAATAAATAAATTCTTAATACTCACAAATCTCGACAAGCATAGCAACATATAAATCATAACATACTTCCAGCATACAAAAAACTCACACTATGTCTAATCGTTTTTTACATAGAAAGTCTTTGGTTTCAATCTCTTGTCTCGACGGGGTCAAACCTTATGACTGACTTGAACTGAATGGCAATTTTCTATCGAACGTAATTCTCTGTGTATCTCTTAATCTATTTAGTTAAGAAAACAACTCACTTTCATCTAAATATATTGCCTTTCTACAAAGAGTAGGAACGATGGCAATTACCAAACATATATATATATATATATATATATATATAATATATATATATATATATATATATATATATATATATATATATATATATATATATATATATATATATATATATATATATATATATATATATATATATATATATATATATATATATATACTGACCATTAAATAGCCGGAGTATTTAAGTTAACTAACTGAAATTCGAAGTAGAGTGGAAACCAAATTGTCATTGCTGTTTAAATTTCCAACAACGATGGACAATATTTAAGACTCGCAAAAATTTTCAGTTTTCGCATCATCGTTTGAGGAAATACGTTAAATTCTCTAAATTATTCTGAATTTAAAAACAGAGAAATATGAATCTCGAATTCTTGCCATATCGAAAAAATCTTTTATAAAGTGTCGTGGTTTTTTAAAAGTGGTCACGAAAAATGGGTGTGAGTAATGTACGGAATTCTCTGTGAAGGTAATACAAAAGCGTCATAAAGTTAAAGCAGTTCACACCACAAATATTCCTGTTAATTATATAGAACATAATTATAATGCATTTTCAGAACAACTTAACTTGAGAAATCTTTAATGAGATAATTCTCTGAAATTTTAATATTCGAATGTGAGAAACTATTCCATTTCCGGGCTAGGGTAGAGGAGATAAAGAATATGGATAACATTCAAAATGGCCTCTCACCGGACGGGTGGGAGAGAAATAATACAACAATAAATAAATATAAAAAAAACTTGTTTGATTTACACCTTTAACACAACACCTTTCGATTTATTAAAATGTCACACCTTAATTATTCCTTGAGTTTTTCTACTGATTCTTTAGCGTTGAAATATTGTTATAAATTGAAATGTTTTGCAGGATACGCGAAGATAGGTCGAGGACTGACCGAGTTTTGGGGCTTTCCGAAAGGGATGAACAAATGGACAGGTCCTCCGAATCTCCTCATAAAACAAATGGTATGTGCTTTTATTATTATTATTATTATTATTATTATTATTATTATTATTATTATTATTATTATTATAATATTTAATCTTGATCATTGATCCACTTGCAGTAAAAATTACATAATAGTTCAAATGATTCAAATATATATATATGAAGCTGATTTGTTGTTGGTGCAACAATCATACATATATATATATATATATATATATATATATATATATATATATATATATATATATATATATATATATATATATATATATATATATATATATATATATATATATATATATATATATATTGTAGGCTATGGCGATAACGATGTTCTTAACCTTAGTAAATCTGAGTCGAGAGATGACCTGAGCGATTCGGGTCACGCTATTGTGACCTCTGACAGATCACCTGACCATCAAGACGATAAAGACGATATCCTTTCCGACAACGACGATTTTGATGATAAAAATGGCAAGTATTGTAAGATAAGAGAATGTAAGAATGAGATTTTATTATTATTATTATTATTATTATTATTATTATTATTATTATTATTATTATTATTATTATTATTATTATTATTATTATTATTATTATTATTGGACAGATTTAAGCGACAGAGATGATTATGATTTCCAGTCACAGTCACTTCACATGAATCCTTCACCTACCAGTAACAATAACAATAATAACAATAATAATAATAACAACAACAATAACATCAGTACGTCGCTGGGTAATTCAAACAGTCTTCTGACATCGGTGGGCAACATCAGCATCAACAAAAACTTGACAGAGTGCGTCAGAAGTCACAGTAACAGCAGTAATTTGAGTAGTAGTGGAACACTTTCAAACAATCCTGTAAATTCGCTCATTCCAAATGGAGACGACCGAATTCCCTCAGGTACGAAATATATATATATATATATATATATATATATATATATATATATATATATATATATATATATATATATATATATATATATATATATATATATATATATA
>SEYY01002174.1:147500-150000 GCA_009176605.1 Armadillidium nasatum | reverse complement strand
CCATAGAAAGAAAGGCAAAGGTGCCCGACGGTTCCAACACACACAACTATGGGTACACTCGCAATTACAAAAAATTAACAAGAAGAATCGAAACAAAGGAGGGGAAAAAGAAAACAATGGAAAGCGGTTAATATATACTTTTGGAAATGAAATTAAAATTAATAAGTTGTGATAGTGAATTAAATAAAATTTAGAAGTGTTAAACCTAAGTAGATTATTATTAGTTTGAAAAAAATAAATATATAAATAAAATAAAGACGAAAATTGTGTATTTCTTAATGGATAATAATAATAATAACTAATAATAATAATAATAATAATAATAATAATAATAATAATAATAATAATAATAATAATAATAATAAATATAGTGATGATAATAATGACGATAATAGTAATGATGATAAAAATAATAATAATGATGATAATAATAATAATAATAATAATAATAATAATAATAATAATAATAATAATAATAATAATAATAATGATATTCAAGATATATAATAATAATGATAATGTTAAAGGAAAAATTAATAACAATAATAATAATTAATGATAATAATAATAATAATAATAATAATAATAATAATAATAATAATAATAATAATAATAATAATAATAATAATAATAATAATAATAATAATAATAATAGAATTGGTAATTGATAGACATGAATGGTAATTTTGAAAAAAAAAACAAAGAATAAAATTCCATTCAGTTATAAAACCGAAAGAAAATCTTACGGAAAAAAATTTTAAAAAACGAGCCCAACGTTTTTTAACCTCCCCACGAGACCGAGACATCCACTCGGGAACTAGTGGTGATTATTAAAGAAAAAACGTCAAATAATAGCAAAGTTTTTAAAACGAAGCGGGGATTCTTTAAGTCTCCCTCTGGAACTACGTAAAGAACGGAAGAAAACGAAAAAAAAAAAATAATACGATCAGAACGAACGCAAGGGTTTGTGGTTCTTAAAACTGTTCTGAGTCGAATATACAAAGGAATTCTCAGGAAAATATGAAACGGATAGAAAATATTCTCCGCGATTTTCGAAGCAGCTTTCCTAACGCTCAGTTTCATGAAGGGTAAGACTTTTTACGCGGAAAAATGTTAATTCTGGAACCTATATCTGAGCTTTAAGTTACTGAAAGATGAGTCGGGAAAGAATAGCAAAAAGGTAAAATGAAAAAAGCAAACATTTCCGAAAAAAAATTTTGCGGTGATGAGTTGACAATTTTCAGGATCAAATAAATGTTCGCTTTACTATGATGAATTCCAAATTAATAATTGCAAAGGATCATGGACAAAATTTTCAATATCAAATTTTCAAAATTCGGAGGTGGGGGAAGAACAACTTGAAATAAAGTTGGCACAACTCCCCCCCCCTCCCTTGTGGCAAATAAAGAATTTATAATGACCGGTATTCTCTTTCACAATTATGATACTTGTTGTTTTATAAATGGCTTATTATAGAGATTGTATCATTGTTATAATCCTGGATGTTGCTAGATTAGTAGACTAATTAATTGAGGTTATGTTAAATAAAATAATTATCTTATAATCAAAATACTAATATCATGTAAACAGCTTTCATATCATCCAATGAGAGACGGGCTTCCCCTATGACGTGGCATGCCAGTGATATAGCCCATAGGAGAGCACTTGGATGAGGTATGCCGGGCAGTACGGCATAAGATAGAGCTAGGGAAAGGAATCCCATCCTTTTACCCTAGCGTGTCGCATGCCATTTTTGGGGAGTTCACGGGGCCCCCCGAAGGTGCCCCCTCCCCAGACTTGAGGCCAATTTCAATGGGTTGAACCCCCCAAAATGGTGTCAGGAAAGAGCGTGAGGTCAATTTGAGCGGAGTGATTTGCATTGCAAATCAAAAACCCGTTTGGCTTAGGTTGCCAGATTTTTTGAAAAGTAGCTAAATCTGGCACCCCCGGAAGGTGCGTTGTATACTACTATTGTAATATCACTTCACAAAAGGATAAGGGTACAGAGAGTTTCGGTGCTTTGTATTAATAAATTAAAAATAAAAATAAATTACTCATATTGAGAGTGTATTTAGAATTAAGTGAATAAGTGAATAAAGTGTTAAAAAGAAACAAAGCTGTTTGAGGTGATACCTCCTTTAAAAACCGCGTTCCCTTTAGGAACAATATATATATATATATATATATATATATATATATATATATATATATATATATATATATATATATATATATATATATATATATATATATATATATATATATATATATATATATATATATATATATATATATATATATATATATATATATAAACAAAGGGAGAAAAAACAGTTACTGTGCTAACTCACAAAATTCACCGAAACGCGGTGTTCTTCAATTCTTGGGCGCCATTAATGTACTGAAAATGAAAAGAACACTTGAAAAGTGCATGGTTGTGTTGTCACCGAAATCTAAATGATGAGTGGAAAAAGGGACAAAATAATTTTATTGATCAGTT
>SEYY01002174.1:135000-145000 GCA_009176605.1 Armadillidium nasatum | reverse complement strand
TGTGTGGATGTTGGAAACCCCAGGCTATCCCGTTGTGGTGCCTCCTTCTTTCCAGCCACCTCTGCCCTGTGGAACTCTCTACTATCATCTATTTTTCCTCCTGTATTTAATCTTCCTCTCTTCAAGGCTTTCATCTGTGCCCACCTGAGGGATGTGCGTTAGGTTCGAGTCTGAGTGAGTTTTCTTCCTTCTCTATGTGCCCCTTCCTCTGCCCGTGAGTGGTCGTGATTTTTTATATATATATATATATATATATATATATATATATATATATATATATATATATATATATATATATATATATATATATATATAATATATATATATATATATATATATAATATATATATATATATATATATATATATATATATAATTTCAAATCACAATTTGAAAAGAAAAAAAAAACGATTTTAAGTTAGCGAAAAAATCATTTTAAGTACAACCATTAACTCAAAGCAATATAATAATTTTCAAAAATGTCATACAACGAAAATAAAAATTTGGATGACAATTTTTGGAAAGTAAAACGAAGAAAATTAATGCACAAAATGTAAAAAAAAAAAAAAAAAAAATAAAAAGTTATGAAGTTTTTTTAAAGACATATACCATTAAAAGAACTTTTTTTTTTTTGTTGAGAAATAAAAAAGGGAGCTCAAGTTTACCTTGAAAATAATAATCCAAAAAATTAGTCGCCCTGAAACGAAAATGAAAAACTTTAAGTTAATCCTTAAAAAGAAAACGAGATAAAATCATTCAGAGATATCGAATAAAGGTAGGGAAAACATTTAAAAAGCATACATATTTGTAACGATAAAAATTATAGACATGACATTATATAACCACATTAATGACGTAATAGTGAAGTAACGTTGCTTACTTAAGTGGTTCTACATGATGCCATTTAAAGGGTTGAGTGACGTAATGTTGGGTAGTAACACTCACTGATATAATGGTATGTAGTAGTAATAATGACTTAATTTACGTAATTTTAGTATTATTATAATAAAAATAAAAATAATAATAATAATAATAATAATAATAATAATAATAATAATAATAATGACTTACGTAATGTTAGGTACAGTTATTAATAATGTAATGTTACCTGTCTGCATTGATGAATAATAATAGAGTACAGTAATGTTGCATAATAGGACTTACGTAAATTTATATAAGGAATTCGTAATATTGATTAATAACATTGATATAGTGTTACTTAATTGTGATGATAACGTAAAAATGGCGTAGTGATGGTATGACGTAATAATGATGTACCGGTATTTGATGAGACTTATATCATTTTTTGCTTAGTCATTAATGAGGTAATGTTTGGACTGGTACTAATAAAATGTTGTGTGTTTGCCTTGATCCGCGTTAATGTACCAGACGAAACCTCTCCTTGGCTTCCCTGTGGTCTCACTGGGTGATTTTTTACGTAATAAATAAATAATTTTAAAGCAATTCATTGAAAATACATTAAATGCATTTTCTTAAAATAAATGTGCGACAAAAGTGTCATTTATATTGACATGTTTTTATCTTTGATAATCCTTGGTAATTGGATAGTTTGGATAGCATCTTACCTAAGAGTTTTGAATTCGAACCCTTTCTTTATGAGTAAATATTCGTGTCCTGGTTGTGATGATGATGGTTGGAAATTTACTATAGAGATGACGTTGTTTATGACGTCATCATATAGTATCGTGTTTGTGAAAATTAATGATGTCTTGAATATATATTATTGGTAGAAATGTACCAAAATTCCAAGATCACATGTAGCGTAGACTGCTAGATCTAACCTTCCTAACTTATTATTTATTCTAATTTTAGCTTTAAATACGATCCCTTGCTCCGGATCCGACCCACGCCATGACATCATAATGTAGAAAGATTGAACGTCAGTTAGAAGTGTCGTTCTAGGGTGGTTGCAAATCCAAAATAATGCAACTCGCTCTACAAAGCTTTTACACCTCTCTGCCTTTTTTTATAACAGAATAAATCCGTTTCCACTTCTCTCAACGGAAGTCAGTACTTTAGAAATCGTCATAATCATTAATTAATTATTAATAAGCATATCATTAAAAAAAAAAAACAATCTACATCTCTAAAAATGAAAACTTCCCCACAACAAACACGTACAGTATATTTTTCAAACTCATCCATCCACGAAAGATCGAATCGTATTTGAATTCGAAATATTTCCGTTAATGTTACGAATACCTTTTGTGATTTGACATAAGCGTCCGTTCTTTCAAAACAAAAATTAAATCTAAAACTATTATAGAAATCTGCTACACAAATATCTGATACACTTTTCTGCTACAGTAAGATCCTGCCCTCAAAAACAGAGGTTTAAATTCGGGCAAATTTCGTTTTAATTTTCATACCTGTTTTTCAATGAAGTTTAAAGCATTGGCAAAAATTTTATTTTGATAAATATATATATATATATATATATATATATATATATATATATATATATATATATATATATATATATATATATATATATATATATATATATATATATATATATATATATATATATATATATATATATATATATATATATATATATATATATATATATATATATATATATATATATATATATATATAAAAAATAAAATTGGTATGAAAAATTATTTGAGAGGTTATAATATAATAATAATAATAATAATAATAATAATAATAATAATAATAATAATAATATTTATTATTATTATTATTATTATTATTATTATTATTATTATTATTATTATTATTATTATTATTATTATTATTATTATTATTGCTGTTGTTGCTGTTGTTTTGTTGTTGCAAGATTTTCATATTCTCTTTACGCTTTGACACTCCTATAAAATTTTAATGTAAGTAATTAAATTGCTGTTTGCGACAAACAAGATTTAAGTGATTTAATCCCCCTTTTTTTCTGTTTGTCGTAAATGAAAGGGAAGTCATTGTTTAATTAGTTAGTGTGTGTGGGTTTGTGTTAAGCGTTTGTTATCCTCTCTCTCTCTCTCTCTCTCTCTCTCTCTCTCTCTCTCTCTCTCTCTCTCTCTCTCTCTCTCTCTCTCAGTTAGTCACCCACCTACTCTCTTTCAGACATTGCACAGGTCTCTCTCATTCAGTCACCAGCTCACTCTCTCAGTCATTCACCAGCTCACACACTCTCTCTCCTCTTTCTCACACACATCTCACTCTTTCAAGAATTCACAAGCTCTCTCTCTCTCTCTCTCTCTGGAACACTCGCTGGCTCACTCATTCTCTTTCTCTGTCACTCAATATTCAATCTATCTCGATCACTTACTCAGCTCTCTCTCAGTCACTCATTATTAGTTCACTCATTCTCAGTCACTCTCTCCCATTTATCTCCTCTCTCTCTCTCTCTCTCTCTCTCTCTCTCTCTCTCTCTCTCTCTCTCTCTCTCTCTCTCTCTCTCTCTCTCTCTCTGTCTCTCTCTCTCTCTCTCTCTCTCTTCTCTCTCTCTCTCTCTCTCTCTCTCTCTCTCTCTCTCTCTCTCTCTCTCTCTCTCTCTCTCTCTCTCTCTCTCTCTCTCGTTCTTAATTTAGACGTAATTATACAAACTTGCAATTTTCGTTCGAGTCCGATCGCTCTCCTACGGTATCTTAAACATTAATCATATTATCCATTGCATTTTTTTTTCGGGGCAAATTTCGTCTCACTTTTCTTACTTGTTTTTCTAAGAAGAGCGAAACATTATGAAAAATTCCCTTTTGAAATTACATTTTAAAGTTTTTTATTCCTTCAAGAAATGTAAATTGTAGATCTTTACCTATAAAAGTTAATGTAGCAACAGAGATTGTTTACCGGAGGTCTGCAATTAAATTTTGGCAGATTTTTTTACAGGAAAAGTTTTATACTGAAAAAAAATCTAAAAGAATTTTTGAACGAAAACATGTGAATTCATATCGAGAAGGATTTTTCTTTTGACTGAACGAAAGTTTTTAACTCCGGTCTCCTAAAAATTTGAGACTTTTTTTTTTTTTTTAAATATATATATTTTTTTCGACTTAATACTTTCTAATTAATATTTGCACTCATTATAAACGTCGATTTTTTATGAAACTTAAGAAGAGTGACTCTTTTGTTCCAGTTTTAATTGTATAATGACTTACTTCATCTTTCCTTTTTGTCTTCCCCGTTTTAAAAAGACGCCGATAAGGGTAGACATAGCAAAAAAGCGCACATATTCACAAAATGCACACCAACTTAAAACAAAATACACTCGTGTATATATATATATATATATATATATATATATATATATATATATATATATATATATATATATATATATATATATATATATATATATATATATATATTATATATATATATATATATATATATATATATATAAAAGGTATATTATAGAAAATTATTCTGAACTATTCGATAATTTTTGAATAAAATATCGATATTCGAAAATAATCGAATAAATTTAAAATTTAAAAATCGATAATTAATAAATTGCCACAATTTTTTTTTTTTTTTTTTAAATCGCAAACATTTGTGAACACTTTTGATCGTAATTTTTGTCAGGTTGTATTTTAAACGTATTTCATTTTTATTCCACACACTAGTTTTTCCAGTATATAAAATATACACAGTAAATTGATTGTAAACTTATGGGGTACCAAATGTGACAAGTGGTAGGCAATTGAATCTATAATTTGAATGCTAATTAGAAGTTCAGTCCACTGTTCTTCGTCATTTCGATAATTCTTTGCATTGGCTCTGGACAATCGAAAACTTTTCGATAGAGTCTGTCACAAAGTTTGGATTTCTAAACTTCCCCTTTCAGTGTCTTTCTCACTTTATCATTTTTTTTTTCTCATTTTTTAAGGTTAAGTCTACATTAATATTTGTTGACGGTCACTGTTCATCACTTAAATTTATTAATCATAGTGTTCCTCGGGATTCTGTCCGATTCACAATCATTTTTTTGAAATATATGGTCACTTTTTCGCTCCATCACCTTTTCACTCTTAAACAAACGACTTCTCCCTTCATTACTCCTTTCATTTCGAAAGATGTCCCAGCCAACTGCAAATAAATAATGAGAAAAAGGTGGCAACTGACTTCTATCTTTCTCATATTTCTAACTTTGGCAGAGAAATCACGGTCTTTTTCTATGCTTCAAATTATCAGTTACTTCATCCCTTCACATGACACAATCTTTTACACATAATTATAACATCTCCGAAAGCCTTCGTCTATCTTTTAGATTCATGGTTTCTTTTTTCCTTAACTTTCTTTCGATGATTATACTTTTTCTCTTAATAATAATAAAATTCTAAGAGTTTGTGTTTTTTGAAGCGTCTTCGAAATTTCTTCACACTACCCTGACTGCTTCCTTTTTTATAAAAAAAATTATTAATATATATATATATATTATATATTATATATATATATATATATATATATATATATATATATATCTATATATATATATATATATTTTCTCCCACGTATGATAAATGCTTCGTATATCTTAATGGTATCACTCATATAACTCTTCTTAAAATATTGGAGTCTAGGGCTTTTCATTTTATCAACTATTCCGCAATCTGATTCTCTCTAATTCCGTTCTGTCTGTCGAACTGTTGCGTCACTCCCGGTCAGATGATATATATATATATATATATATATATATATATATATATATATATATATATTATATATATATATATATATATATATATATATATATATATATAGAGGTATATTAAGAAAGGTATATTAAGGAAAATCGGCAGGAAACGGATGGTATATATGGACAGATGTTAAGTTAGGGAGGGACCTGTAGAGATGGTTGACTGGTTGGTGAGAATGTTTAATGTGTGTTGGGAAGAAGGAATAATATCTCAGGAGTGGCAGGACACCTGTAATTTACTTATATATTAAAGAAAAGGAGATAAGATTGTGTGTAAGAATTATAGGGGGAAAAGTCTGTTGAATGGGATAGGGAGGATTTATGGGAGGGTGTTAGTAACAAGAATGAACTTTACAAGAGAGGGGGTGGGTGAAGAACATGAGGGTTTTAGAGAGGGTAGAGATGTGTGTTTACCAGGTGTTCACACTGTAAATGATTAATGAGAAATTACGTGAATAAAATAAAGTGTGATATGTATGTTTTATGGATTTGGAAAAAGCATATGATAGGGTATGAAGGAGGGAGTTATTTGAAACATTAATGGTAAGGGGGAGGTTACTGAAAGGGATCAAGGCCTTCTATGTGATTTGTAGAGTGAGGGTGAAGAGGGAACTCACGGATTGGTTTAATGTAGGAGTGGGACTGAAACAAGGGTGCGTAATGTCGCCATGGTTATTTAATCTGCTGATGGATGGCGTAGTTAAGGAAATGAAAAGGGAAGGGAGGGGTATAAAGTTGAGAAGTGTAGAGGGTGAATGGGAGGGAAACGTTTTACTCCTTGCAGAATGATGTGGTGTTGGTGGAATAGTCTGTGGAAAAGCTGAGAATGTTGTGATAGAGTTTGTGAGGAATTGTGCGAACTTGGAACTGAAAGTAAATCCAGCAAAATGTAAAGTTATGAGGATTGAGGGTGGGGGTGAGGAGAGAGGAATGGGGGATTTGATTGAAGTGGGGGGAAAGAAATTTTTTGAGATAAAAGAGTTTAAATATCTGGGAATGTTGGTGGAAGGTAAGGGGGAATGGGAAAGGAAATAAAGAATAGAGTGGTAGAGGGAATGAAAGTGCTGTGAGGTCTAAGAGAAGGGAGAATTTCGAAGGAAATAAATGTAAATATGTTTTAGTGTATGTGTTTGCCGTCTGTAATGTAAGGATGTGAAACTTGAATGGGGAATGCTCAGGCGAGGAAAAGTTTATATGTGTTTGAGATGAAGAGATAGTGAACAATGATGTGAGAAGGATAGATAAAATTAGAAATGAAAGAATAAGGGAGATATGTGGATGGAGGAGGGGTGTAGTGAATACAGCAGAGGAGGATGTATTAAGAGGGTTTGGACGTGTGTGTAGAATGAATAAGGATATGATGGCGGGCAGGGTACTTAGATCTGAGGTGGAGGGGGGAAGAGGAAGAGGAAGGTCAAGGTTGAGATGAAAGAATGGGGTAAGGGGAATTTTGGGAGGAAGGAATTTGAGTTTGGAAGAGGGTAGTAGACTTGCGGGGGACAAAGTAAGATGAAGGGAGGATGAGAAGTAAGGGTGAGTATGTTTGTGAAGGAATTGTGGCTGTCACCACACCACGAGAGTGGGAAAGATGAAAAGTGATATATATATATATATATATATATATATATATATATATATATATATATATATATATATATATATATATATATATATATATATATATATATATATATATATATATATATATATATATATATATATATATATATATATATATATATATATATATATATATATATATATATATATATATATATATATATATATAATATATATATATATATATATATATATATATATATATATATATATATATATATATATATATATATATATATATATATATATATATATATATATATATATATATATATATATATATATATATATATATATATATATATATATATATATATATATATATATATATATATATATATATATATATATATATATATATATATATATATATATATATATATATATATATATATATATATATATATATATATCACAAATCACTTTTCCCACTCTCGTCGGGTGGTCCCGCTACATTTTCCTCTCACACACACTCACACCTCCTACCTCCAATTCCCTTTCACCACCTCCCTCCAGCTTGCTTTGTCCTCGGCAACTCTCCTCCCCTCTTGCACACTCAGACCTCTCCCTTCCAAAATTTCCCTCACCCCGTCTATCCATCTCCACTTTGGCCTTCCCTATTCCTCTTCTCCCCTCCATCTGATCTCACCACTCTACCCACCATCTTATCTTCATTCATCCTACACATATGTCCAAACAACCTTAATACACCCTCCTCAGCTCTTCCCACTATTCCCCTCTTCCATCCACACATCTCCCTTATTCTTTCGTTCATAATCCTATCTACCCTTCTCAAACCACATATCGCCCTCAATCCCTTTATTCCGAAAACCTCCAATCTTTTCCTCGCCTGAGTATCCATTATCCATGCTTCATACCCATACATTACCTATGGTAGATATATTCCCTAAACATTCTTAATTTTAGTTTCTTCTGTATACTCCCTCTTCTTCCATACCTTTTTCAATCCCTCCCATCACTTTGTTTCCCTCAACCACACTATTCTTCATTTATCTATCCATCTCCCCCCCCCCTTTTCCCTTTACCAGCATTCTCAGATATTTGAACTCTTCCACCTCCACAAATCTCTCATCCCCTACCTCAGTACCCTCTCCATTCCTCTCCTCTTACTGCCTCGTTCCCGCCACCAATCCCCATTACTTTACTTTTTGTTTGATTTACTCTCATTCCATTAGATGTATATTTCCTCATAAACTCCCTCACTATCGTCCTTAGCTATATATATATATATATATATATATATATATATATATATATATATATATATATATATATATATATATATATATATATATATATATATATATATATATATATATATATATATATATATGTAACTCGCACGAGTCTAAATGTTGTAGGCTACGGAGAGACAGACATATTGAGATTTCATATTTTACACAGAGGTTTTGACTTTGATAAATATGCACTTTTCGTTTTGAGAACTAAATAATAGAATCGTATATAAAGAAAATAAAATAATATGCTAACTGGAAGGAAGCCCATTAAATCGTTTCCATTCTAATCTTGGAATTAAAAAAACAGAAAAGATTAAACATAAAGAGAAAATGTTAAAAAAAAAACATCTTCGGAGGCTAAGCATTATTTTGTAATTGAATCTAATGCACAGAAGAATATTACTGTCAAAGGGTATTAGTAACCTGTCCATTATTATCGTTTTTGGATGTTGATTTAAACTTACTGGAATTTGATTACTTGGATAGGGAAACTAAGTAACATCATAAAAATCAGTGTAAAGGTAAGAAACACAAAACACAAAGCTGGTAGTGTAAGGATGAAATTTATAGAAATTTTTGAAAATAGGTTCTTAGACTTCATCAGGAAAAGATCAGTCGTGGCATCTATATACAAAAATTTTATTCATTATTAGAGGATCAATGACTTAAAACGGAATATGAGGAAAAAATTGAATTAAATTGATTAATATTAGAAAGAACAAGGGTATTTACAAAATTGAGGTGAAATTCGTCGATCAATGGGAAGTACAAAGACGTAGAAAGTTATAGAAAAAGGATGCAATAAATTAAATTTTTATTTTTAAAAAAAAGAGATATTGAAATTTTTAACATACGGAACGCTAAAACCAGAAGAAAGGAAAGTACCGACACAAGTTCATCCAAAGGAAAAAATTTCTGACAAATACAAACATTGGCAGGAGCTAACGGAGAAAAGTTTTACGGCAAGACAGTATGTACTAAACTTTCTCATTAACAGAACTATACAGAACACGTCAACAACTCGGTGTTTTTAAATATTTTTAAATTAACTAATTTTAAATTATAAAAATATGAGAATAAACTGAAAAATTTACGTTTAGTGAATGCACACACTCCTAGAGAAAACAATAAATTTGAAAGGATATGTTATATTATTCAGATAGAATCGTGAAAGACAACGAAGTTACTAGGTACAAGAGAGAAGGAATATAATGTATCAAAGATTTAAGGTTTGAATTTTAATTAATGTGGGATAAGAGACAGTATTAGTTGCACATATAGTTATGCGAGCTTCCTTTGCGACTGTGAAAAATATTTTTGGATAATTTTTTTTAAAAGTTACAATGAAAAGCAGTGTTTAAAAAAAGGAAAAAGTATTTCTATTTTGCGGATGGTGCTTCATTGCACTTGAAAATACCTTTGATGTTCATGGATCTAC
>SEYY01002174.1:95000-122500 GCA_009176605.1 Armadillidium nasatum | reverse complement strand
TGTAAGTACTAAAAAGCTAAAATTATGATACCATAGCTTAACTTTTTATGTAAAAATTTATTCTTGGAATCAAGAAATATGGTAAAAAACAATGGATGAAGGTACAGGGCTACAACTTTATCTCAATGCATCATTCAATGCTATTTGTTGTTTTCGATATATAGAATCTCAAATTTTGACAATTTTTTAAAAAAATCAAAATTTTCAACAAAACAAAAAAAAAAACATAGCATTGAATAATTAATGTATTAAGAGAAAGTTGTAGCCCTTGTACCTCCTCTATTTACTCACCAAAAATGAAAAAAGTCTTACGTAAAGTTTTTTTTTTTTTTTTTTCTCCGGAAGGGTAAATTTTCCAAAATTTTCAAAATAGTCGGACATTCAAGGGCATATATCTTTTTTTTCTAAAGCAGATGTAAAAAATTGCCAGGTATCGTTTGTAGCTATTGGAATTGTTAAATTTTTTTCTGGGGAAAATTTGACCAAAACCTTACAAACCGTTATAGATACAGAAAAACGTCAAAAATCGAGTTTTTCATAGATAATTATTGAACTACCAATAATTAACCAATAATTAAAAAAGGCGTAGGCGTAGTTTTTATTTTTTCCTCCTGAAGGGTAAATTATCCAAATTGTATATAATTTTTTTTACACTTGGTCATCATGGGTATATAACTTTTTTCCTATATCAGATACCAAAAATCGCCAAGTAGCGTTTGTAGCTATTAGAACTGTGAATATACAGTTCAATTTTCAGATCATTTCGACCAGTGGTTTTTGATTTTTATTCATTTAAAAAAGGGTAAATTTTTAAAGAAACTTTTAAACTGTTATAGATAGAGAAAAACGTCAGAAATCGAGTTTTTCTGTGCGTAGAAATGTATATACAATCCAAATTTTATAAAAATAGGTCAAAAATTAAAAAACTTTTTTTGAAATTAGGCCCTCTTAAGAACAGCAGTAAGGAAAAATTATATATATATATATATATATATATATATATATATATATATATATATATATATATATATATATATATATATATATATATATATATATATATAGGGCGGTTCGTGGTACAAATATAAGTGGTGCATCTGACATTTATATATACTATATATATATATAATATATATATATATATATATATATATATATATATATTATATATATATATATATATATATATATATATATATTATATATATATATATAATTATATACCAAGATATATAAGAGAGGTAGAGGTTTTACGAATATTCGCATTTTCATATGCAGAGTTAAATATTCGTAAATGGGAAGGTATTCAAAAAAGAAATGAAAAAGGTCAAATTAAATCAGCACCATTTAAAAGATGATTCAAATTCTTCAACAGGTTCATTCTCTTTACACATTCTCATTTTCAATTGCGAATGTTTGCGAATAATTTAAAAATATTTAGCAACGAAAATCATTGAATTAATTCCATTATGAGACCAAGATACTCAGGAAATAAGAGAAACGAATGATATCATATAAAAAGAAATTAATAATCATCTTAGTTTTACAGAAAATGGATTTGTTTACTATAGCAACGTTTCTGGACCCGAGGTAAAAAACAAAGTTTTTCTGTTTCCAATTTGTAACTGGCAGAGTTAAAGTAAACATAAATCGTAAATGGGAAGGTATTCAAAAAAGAAGGTATGAAAAAGGTCAAAGTCATAACAACATTTAAAAGATGATTCAAATTCTTCAACAGGTTCATCAGTCAGTGAAGTAATAATTCAATATTAACTTCTAGAAATGATGACGAAGAAGAAGAACTCTCTAAGCAGTCATCAAACATTACAGACCAGTACCTCAAAGAAAAGCGTATCAATATTGACGAAAATCAATAATAATATATATATATATATATATATATATATATATATATATATATATATATATATATATATATATATATATATATATATATATATATATATATATATATATATATATATTTATTATATTATTTTTTTTTTTTTTTTTTTTGTCAATTATATTTTACAGCTTCAATTTTGTGCTTTTTAGCTAACGAAGAAGGACAAAATATATTTTGCTAACGAGAGCATAAAATGGAAATAAATAAATTGGATTCCTAAATTTAATTGTATAAATTAGGGAAATTTCTTTTCTAAAACTCGACATTTCTATTTGAAAAATTAATTATTTAAAATTTATTGCTTCATCTGGAAAAGAATAAAATAAAAAGAAGTAAATTAATGGTATCGATAAATAATGTTTGTATGTTTGTTTGGAAGAGAAGACCTACGATACTGTAAGTGTATTCTGAAAAAGTAAGTAAACAATTAGGATCATTACTAACTTAACAAGTAAGATGTTCTTAATTAATTCAAAGCCATCACTATTGCTTTCCCATCTAATGAAATGCTACAATCTAATAACGAAACTGTTCCCCATTCAATACTGGAAGTGAAGCAAGTTACACTCTTTGAAACGAGAAAAGATGTCGGGAGTTTTATGTTCTCAGACGATCAGCTGCTAAATAGATATATTAACGATAAAATTTATAGCAATGAAAGTAATACATTAAAAGTACTTCCTAACCAAATACAAATACTTGAATATTAGAAATTTTTAACTTGAGTCGCCATGGGTTAATCTATTTCAATTCAACAAAATTTTCTTTTAAATGTGCTGAAAAAAATATCAAAGGAATAAATGGTAAATTAAGCTCTCTCTCTCTCTCTCTCTCTCTCTCTCTCTCTCTCTCTCTCTCTCTCTCTCTCTCTCTCTCTCTCTCTCTCTCTCTCTCTCTCTCTCTCTCTTTCTTTCAACAATGTGTGGGAGGCTTGAAAGCTTTCTCCAGTTCGGAAGAATGCATTCTATTTGCTGACAGAAGCAAGTGAGCGAGTACAATCAGAGAGAGAGAGAGAGAGAGAGAGAGAGAGAGAGAGAGAGAGAATCCTTGACGGGATACAAAATAATATTGGCATATTAAAATTTGTATTTCAAACACATGGAAGAGACTCAGGGAGATTGAAAGGCGTTGCCAAATTTAGAAGCCACATTTCAATAAGAAATAAAGACTATCATAAATTAATACCCCATTTTCTGTCTTTGCCTTCGTAAGGCAAGTGTGATGGAATCTCAAGATGAGATTCGTTATAAAAAAGAAATTTTTAATTAAGGACTTTGAAAACTATGCAGTGAAAATGCATTTTTAAAATGGCCGTTTTTCCATTTATTTCCCTTCCCCCCTCCCCCCCCCCAAAAAAAAAAAAAAAGCATAAAAAAAAAAAAACTTAAAAACTGATATATATATATATATATATATATATATATATATATATATATATATATATATATATATATATATATATATATATATATATATATATATATATATATATATATATATATATATATATATATATATATATATACTGAATACTTTTTCCGAAAGCCGAAAATCATAGTTCTTTAGGTCGTTCCGTGATAGTGCATATTTTTTTTATTATCTATATACGATTTATTATTATTATTATTATTATTATTATTATTATTATTATTATTATTATTATTATTATTATTATTATTATTATTATTATTATTATTATTGTATATTTTTTAATCACATTATACTTATTTTTCATATACTCGTATGTATAAAATGAAACATGAGCTCTGGTGACGAGCTCGTTCCCCAGCAGCCTTTTCCAATTAAAAATAATCATAACTTAATATTTGGTAATTGGAATTGTAACATCTTCTTTTTGACTTAATAAAGCTTTACAATTGTTATTATTATTATTATTATTATTATTATTATTATTATTATTATTATTATTATTATTATTATTATTATTATTATTATTATTATTATTATTATTATTATTATTATTATTATTATTATTATTATTATCGTTTTATTTAACATGTCATACTAAAAGCATGTATTTAAAGGTTCAAAACACCTCATAACTTTGAACATTAACAACAGGTAAAAGTTAATTTAATGATATATACACAATATATATATATATATATATATATATATATATATATATATATATATATATATATATATATATATATATATATATATATATATATATATATATATATATATATATATATATATATATATATATATATATTTTATTTTTTATTTTTTTTTTTTATCACCTCTGGTGGGCAAAGGCCAGAAGCCTACCAAAGTTCCACCAGAGTTAGTGGGAAAGACGGAAGCCTGGTCATATTAAAGGCCGACGTGACCCGATACACGACGTTTGAAAGTGTGTAAGTCATAGGAAGTTGGAAAAATAGAAGAAGGGAAGTGTGTTCCAGACTTTACCAGTAGAGTACATGTAAGATTGAGCATAGCGGTTAAGTCTGGGGTCAGAGAGTTGGACAGAGAAAGGATGAGACTGTGTAGAAAGTCGAGTCGCACGAGCCCTTCTCAGTGGAGGAGGTATGCGGCGAGAGAGTTCAGTAAGAGCAGTGTCCATTGTAATAGCGATAGTATAGAGAGAGTGACGCAACAATTCGACGGGCAGAAAGAGATTGGAGAGAATCAGTGAGAGCAGGAGAGTTGATAAGACGAAAAGCCCTAGACTCCACCTTTTCAAGGAGAGCTGTGTGAGTGAAACCACCCCAGATGTGTAACGCATACTCCATACAGGGGCGAACAACACCCCTATACAGAGCAAGCAACTGGGGTGGAGTGAAGAAATACTGAAGGCGCCTCAGAACACCTAACCTCTTAGAAGCTTGTTTAGAAAGAGAGGTAATGTGATCTTTCCAAGAAAGATCACGAGAAAAAGGAAACACCAAGAATATTAAGAACAGATGAAGGTCTGAGTTGAGTGTTTTCGAAGAAGATATCATAGTTGTGTCGAGTAGAGAGATGGAGGAATTGAGTTTTGGTGGCATTGAAAACAACCATGTTCTCTCTGCCTCAAGTTAGAAATATGAGATAGATCAGAGGTCAGCTGCTCCAAGGTAACCCTCCTGGCATGTAGTAACTGTTGTTGTTGTTGTTGTTTTCAAACTGAAAAGAGTAATGAAGGGTGGAGTCATCGGCATAGGAGTGGATAGGAGATGAAGTAACAGAAAGAAGGTCATTAATGAAAAGTAGAAAAGTGTTGGGGATAGGACAGATCCTTGAGGAACACCACTATTAATAGATTCAAAGGAAGAGCGGTGGCCGTCTACAACTGCTGCTATAGAACGACCGGAAAGGAAATCAGAGAGAAGGATATATATATATATATATATATATATATATATATATATATATATATATATATATATATATATATATATATATATATATATATATATATATATATATATATATATATATATATATATATATATATTATATATATAATAAAAACTGGCATATCTAAAAAATTGAGTTTTTGAGTTTTTTGGTGTCAAAAGATTCCTTATTTTTCCCGTCTATTTTTATGTCGAACCGGCATATCGTATAGTTGAATAAAAATCCGTCAGATGGCGTTGGGCCGGTATGCATTTACATGTAAAAAGCCCATTTGCGTAAACTTTAAAGCGCTCAGGTGAAAAATACGAATTTTGCAGATATGCCGGTTTGATTTCACAGCGACATATATATATATATATATATATATATATATATATATATATATATATATATATATATATATATATATATATATATATATATATATATATATATATATATATATATATATATATATATATATATATATATAGATATAATAATAGATAGATAGATAGATAGATAGATAGTAGGACAAAAGATTTGACGGTAATGCCAGTGACAGGTGACACTGAGGAAAAGTATTCCACCTTCTTACCTGATCCAATTTTTGAGAGGAAATTGGGAAGAAACTACCCCTGTCAGGCTCTTTCCTTGACCTTTATGCGTTTTTTTTTATTTCCACTTGTGGTTTCTTCGGTAGTATTTCTTTTTTTTTTTTTTTTTTTTTTTGCGATGTAATTAATAGTCTGGTTTGTATTTCCGGTTCCACACGCTCTTTATTGAGCTATTTCTAGCTTTTCTAAGCTTTTTCGCAAGATTTTAGGGCAAGTTCAAATTTTATATACTAAGCGTTTTAGGGAATATTCAGTTTTACATACTCCCCTATATATATATATATATATATATATATATATATATATATATATATATATATATATATATATATATATATTATATATATATATATATATATATATATATATATATATATATATTTACCCGGTTTTGTTACAAGTTGCATTTTAAATTTGCTTTAATTGAAACAAAAAATAAAGTTCCTGATAATTTCGTAGGAGGCTCTAACCCCCTAAACCCCCCCCCCAGCCTACGCCCTATATATATATATATATATATATATATATATATATATATATATATATATATATATATATATATATATATATATATATATATATATATATATATATATATATATATATATATATATATATATATATATATATATATATATATATATATATATATATATATATATATATATATATATATATATATATATATATATATATATATATATATATATATATATATATAGGTGTGTGTGTATTTAGTTATTGTGCGTGTGAAATACTATTAAGAGGGTTAAAACCAATTCCTCTGAGCAAATCTGACATTGAGAGAGGTTTTGTTTACGAAAAGAGCAACATAAGAAGGGTCGTAACATCCTCAAATGAGTCCTGAAGCAGTTCTTAAACGAGAACATTTATAATCTTTCAGAGGTACAATCGCTCCCTTTTTTTCACCTTAGAAATGTTGTTGGAACCACCTTTTAAGCACTATAGTTTTACTATTTTATTATGAATTATACCGCTATATATATATATATATATATATATATATATATATATATATATATATATATATTATATATATATATATATATATATATATATATATATATATATATATATATATATATATATATATATATATTATATTATATTATTTATTTATTTATTAGTATCTATATATATATATATATATATATATATATATATATATATATATATATATATATATATATATATATATATATATATATATATATATATATATATATATATATATATATATATATATATATATATATAACGTTCTTGCAATCTGATGCCTCACTTTTCCTACGCAATCTTTACTAAAAAGAGCACACAATTTACAAAATGCTTCTCCGGCATATTCTGAAAATGTCAACCAATTAAATGAGAAAAGCCACTTTCTTTGAAAACTTAAATTTCTGTCCATAATTTTAGGGAAGTTATAACCATGAATCGGGATCCACACATATTTTAAGTTTTTCCTTAGTCATATCATCAGCTTTCTTATTTATATATAAACTAATATCTAATTCACTTACTGTATTTATGAGGTCCCTATTTTCAATTGTGAGGAATAATTTTAATTTTAGAAGATAATGCTTTTTTGAGGACCTCTGAGAAAGGAAGAGTTTTGAAAGAGAGAGAATTAAAATTAGAATTGGCATTTTAACAGAGTGTAAAATAAAGATAATTAAACGAAGAACCAATAATATATTATTTCAATTTATTATTTATAATTTATTATTATTACAGAATAATATTTTGCTCAATTCAGATTCGAAATGTAAATAGCTTTTTAGGATTTGAGGCTAATTGCAATTCCAGAAAGCTGCTTTCCTTTAATGATCAGCTTGAGAACAAGCTTAGGAAAATCAAGGTTTATTGAAGCTTAGTTGAAGAGCAAGAGATGGCCTTTTGCTGCCTTTAAAGAAGCAAGACTGCTAACCTGACCATTTGATGAACCAAAGTTTTAAAAATCTTACCTTGTTGACAGCTAAAAATATTACTAAGGAAGAGTTGAAGAGATGAACAGGAGGACGGAGGAACTCAGAGGAGTAAGTGGAGTTTATCTAGAAGATAATCATGAAAATGAGTATTAATTTCCCCTAACTACCCAAGGTTTTTATGGATTATGAACTGGTGATTTAAAAACTGCATCTCCTGATCTTGTGAAAATTTGCAGTAGTTGTTTGGTTAAGAAAAAGTTCAATCTTGGAAAAGTTAGATGACGTTCATCAGAGTAAAATTTAAAAATAGAAGTAGAGAATATTTGTAAAAATTAATTTGGAAAGAAGAACATGCATTAGAAAAGCAAAAGAGGATGGTGAGGGCAGTGGAAAAAGAAAAATCTTTTTACATACAACCTCTTAAGGCATCACCAAAGATACATAATTGTTATTCAGCTAAAAATCGTTAAAGAAATGGTATGTGAACTTCATACACACAGGTTACATGTGGTGTCTGAGGTGTATTACGTTAAAGGGTGCTGAGCGCTTACTAAACATTCCTGCATTCAACTCCTACCGCATCGTCAAAACTTTACACCTTCTCATTCTCTTTTTACACACACACACACACACACACACACACACACACACCATATATATATATATATATATTATATATATATATATATATATATATATATATATATATATATATATATTTATATATATATATATATATATATATATATATGTTAAACATAATTCAGCCTTATTTTTATTTGTTCAGTAAATATATATATATATATATATATATATATATATATATTATATATATATATATATATATATATATATATATATATATATATATTATATATATATATATATATATATAATATGTTAAACATATAATTCAGCCTTATTTTTATTTGTTCAGTAAAATTATTTTAATCCATAAAACTCAAAATACATCTACAAATTTTCCGTTTGAAATTTGATTCTTTAAAAAAAGGATCAGTCTGCTTATTCCATTTTAGATCTTGTCATTTATTGAAGCCTCTCTCTCTCTCTCTCTCTCTCTCTCTCTCTCTCTCTCTCTCTCTCTCTCTCTCTCTCTCTCTCTCTCTCTCTCTCTCTCTCTCTCTCTTTCTCGGTTATAATAATTGGCCGGATAATCCAGAAACACATTCGTGCATGTGACCACAACACCGGCAATATTAAAAATCTTTCTTTTGCTTCTTGAGCATTTCACAATGGAATAAGTATTAATATTATCATCATAAGAGATTAGTGCCCATCAGCTATTGAGGTCGGCAATTCCTAATTTTGAATTATAAGCCTTGTTGAACATGAGTTTAAGGACGCAAATCCAATAATGCTTTTTTTTTCCTACTCTAAAATAGAACAGCTAATCATTCAATTTTGATCTTTATGAATGAATACAAAAAGATGATAATAATTTGGCTTCTGAGTAATATTTTGGAATTGTTACTCATGAAGTAATGAACAAAAGAAGATGAAAAAAAGCTTTATAACCTTTATAATTGATGTTTTTGCCTTTTGTCCTAAAAAATAGAGATTACTTTTACAATCTTTCCGATATTACCAAAAAGACTTTTGTGGGATTTTTTTTTCTCTTTTTGGGGGAAAAATGAATAAAAACTCGTCCTTTAATACGACTCAAATTCAAAGAGAAGTAAAGAAAGGTCCTTCAACCAAAGGATCTACTTTAATTATTTCACAATGGCTTTCTTATCATCTACTCCCAAAGGCAAATACGTAAGTAATCTTCATGCCATTTTTATATATATATATATATATATATATATATATATATATATATATATATATATATATATATATATATATATATATATATATATATATATATATATATATATATATATATATATATATTAGATGTATCCGAATCCATTTAATTAGATTTGATCACGACTTAGTGAGAAGGTTGAGTATCGTGTGACAGGGAAGTCATGCTCCAACATTTATCAACCTCCTATTCGTAACAAAGAGAAAAATGGAAGGAAGTAAATAATAATAATAATAATAATAATAATAATAATAATAATATAATTATTTATTATTATTATTATTATTAAATATAATTAAATGAATAAATTATTATTATTATTATTATTATTATTATTATTATTATTATAATTATTATTATTGTAATTACTATTTTATTATAATTATTTATTATTATTATTATTATTATTATTATTATTATTATTATTATTATATATTATTATTATTATTATTATAGTTCCATTATTATATATATTATTATTATTATTATTATTATTATTATTATTATTATTATTATTATTATTATTATTATTATTATTATTATTATTATTATTATTATTATTATTATTATTAATATTAAAATTTTAAAAATATTTATTAAATTTATTAAAAATTATTTATAACAATAAAATAATATTAATAATAATAATTATAATTATATTTATATATATTATTATTTATAATAATAATATATAATAATAATAATAATAATAATTATTATATATTATTAATATAATTATTATTATTATTATTATTATTATTATTATTATTATTATTATTATTATTATCATTATTATTATTATAATACAAATAATAATGATGATTATTTTTACGTACCTCATAACAAAGGAGAGATATGAAGTGTTAAATGAAGGTCTCACCCAGTATTCACCGATGTCATAATTTCTCATTTGCAAATGCGGATACGGATGCGGATGCGGATGTCGCTTTTTGGTAAAGTGCGAATGTGAATGCGAATGTAGAACTTTCGTCAAGTGCGGATGAAGATGTTGAATTTTTGAGAGTGCTCATGATAAGGATGCGGATGAGTATGTTAATTTTGATGAGGATGTGAATGCGTATGCCATCACTAAATATATATATATATATATATATATATATATATATATATATATATATATATATATATATATATATATATATATATATATATATATATATATATATATATATATATATATATATATATATATATATATATATATATATATATATATATATATATATATATATATAATAATATAAATGGTCTTATAATTAGATTAAATGAACCTTAATCTAATTAGAAAAGTTAAAGCCAATACTAAGGGTTTCCACACACTCATTTTATACACTGTAAACGTTTCACACCGTATCTCCGTCCGTCTTCAGCACAAACTAAATTTTACAAATTTCTATTTTAAAATACGATCAGTATCTGAATTCATTAACTATATATAATATAGTTAAAATAATAATAATTATAATAAAATGTTAAAAATAAAAATAAAATAAAACAATAATGTTGATTTTGATATAACATAAATAAAAATAAAAAGGTTGGACTATTTTGGGAAAAAGGTCTTTATTATTGAATAAAAAGAACGATAGAAGAAGCTTGATCATTAAAGGATGGGCAATGAGTTTTTATATGTAAAACTCCAATATCCTACGATCAAGAAGGGAAAACGCATGTTGAAGGATAGAGAAATTAGAGGAAGAAAAAGGGTGGGTATTTCCATGGTCTATTATGACAGAGGAAACTCCTTTATGCTTATTATTCCTCCTTTTAAATGAGGATCTGAGAAGCATTGCGTAAGATTTCTTGTGTCTGAATAAAGTATGAATTGAAAGGAAGTTATAATTTATAAGAATGAACTGGCATTGGTGGCATGTAGCTTCAAGTATAGTAAGAATACTTCTATTAAGTTGAGATGTAAGTGATACTATATACTGAAGTTTTAAGCATATTTTTTTTTGTTTAGGTACAATAGGCAAATGAAGAGTGGGTCTGAAAATATTAATAAGAAACTCGTTGTAATACTTTTTCCACTTGAAACTTTGGGAATAAATTACTATATATATATATATATATATATATATATATATATATATATATATATATATATATATATATATATATATATATATATATATATATATATATATATATATATATATATATATATATATATATATATATATATATATATATATTTGCGGATGCAGCATAGAATTTTCGTCAAGTGCAGATAAGGATGTTAATTTTGATGAGGATGCTCCGCGGATGCGGATGCCATCACTAAATATATATATATATATATACATATATATATATATATATATATATATATATATATATATATATATATATATATATATATATATATATATATATATATATATATATATATATATATATATATATATATATATATATATATATATATATATATATATATATATATATATATATATAAGGTACAATTATTAAGTGTACACACCATATATATGTAATATTTTTGCCATGTGAAAAAGTGTTCAAAAGTAACCAGGTAGAAAAGGACCTCCTTAGGATTTTTTCTCAAGAAACTGTGATGGGAAATCATTGTCTTTTGAAGGCGGAAAATGAAGGAAGAAAGAAAGGAAGGAAGGAAGGAAAGAAGTAAGGAAGGGTCTTCCTTATCCGTCCATAAATATTCCTGATGCGATTAGCTAAGAAATGTTTAACAAGAATAGAAATGTCTTTTTATCCTGATTGAAATCAAAAGATTTTTTGTATAATAATTCAAATGAAATGTCAAACTTTTACGTCTACCAGAAAGTAACTTTCAAATCAATATTTTCTATCATTCTCATGTACCATAGTATGCATTATTTAATAATAATAATAATAATAATAATAATAATAATAATAATAATAATAATAATAATAATAATAATAATAATAATAATAATAATAATAATAATAATAATAATAATAATAATAATAATAATAATAATAATAATAATAATAATAATAATAATAATAATAATAATAATAATAATAATAATAATATTTTATAACTTTATTAAATGATATCTGACACATGATGTTAGTGAATTTGAGTACTCTGAATATAAATTTAAACTCGGTTTGGGTCAATCAGGTCCTAATTCTTGTCAGCAAGCTTATGGCCATTTTCAAGATTTTTCAAATTAGGACAAAAAAAGTAAGTCATGTGTTAAGATATTTTTTCTAGTTTCATGAATACAAATAGCTCATCTTATAATATAATTGCATAATAACAATAAAAATGACTTTAAAAAATATACTTTCTTTCACTGTAGGAAAAATTTTCTTTTAGGAGGCTTTTTAGCGTATTTTCTTGTTAACGACGAGTCCCTTTTCAAGCACTAGCAATAATTAGCCATCATATGGGAATTCCAGAGCCCTTGTATCATTCCTTCATAAATTGATATCTTGATGAAATCTCTCCCCTAGTTTGTCATTTACATCAACTAAATTACTTGGAAATTGGTGAAGATGGCTATTAAAAAAAATATTTTTACGTTCATACTGCAACCAAACTCTTTGTAGTCTCTTAAAAGTTTTTTTTCCGGTTTCTTCTTAGTTATCGGCTCTATAATTGCCTAAAAAAATTTCTACAAAGTCCACATATAAGAACCAGGCATTTTTCTCCCATTCATTCAAGAGATTAGGTAAATTGCTGTCTTCAATTAATGCTCTTATTTGTGGCCATCGAAAATTGATTTTTTTCATAACTTATACTTGTTAATTTTGAAATTATGTATTTAAAATACTCACCGTTCGTATCTAAGGCTTTTACATATTGCTTAATGAGTTCTACTTTGATATGCAGAGGAGGAAGTATGATTTTATTTCTGTTCTTAAAAGGTAGATTAATTAATTTTTTTCTCCAGCAGGAAGTAAAGTTCGTGGTGGCCAGATTTCTTTGAAATAATGTTCTGCCTATTTTTGCTGCCCTATAAGCAAAGTAAGCAGGGATATTTAGTATACCCTCCTTGTTATCCTAGCAGAAAATTAACCAGTTTTAGGTCAACACATAATATTAAAATGGGTTAAAAATGATGGAAGTAAAAATAATTTCAAAGTCTTACATACAAAATTAGACATACTACGACAATAGCAAGAGCTTCAAATATCTTGATAATAAAATAAATGCATATATGTGTAACTGCAAAAAGACTTTGAAAGTATTGAGAAAAAATTTTTTTTATGAATACGATGAATGAGGAGGGATGTAGAGCAAAATCAGGACCGAATGAAAATTCGTGCTCAGCTCACACAAATTACCTATAAGGGTCTAGTCTGATTCAATAGACAAATAATTGAAATTTATTCCCCAGTGTAATAATAATAATAATAATAATAATAATAATAATAATAATAATAATAATAATAATAATAATAATAATAATAATAATAATAATAATATCTCTGTTAAATATTAGTCAATCAAAAAAGTGTAAAAAAATCCAAAAGTGTTAATTAATTAAAGTGTTTATTTTGAAATCATTTAAGGTAAATTTTGGAAACGATTTTTAGTTTCTACGACTCAACGTAACTACTTTATATATTATGAAATCTCAGCTTTAAATATTGGAAATGTTATAAAAGTAGAAATAATGTTGTGCTGAAGATTAGCTTATAATATTTATTATTCAAAGCTGACTACTAATGTGTATGAAATCGAGAGGAAATCGTTAAATCTGAAATTTTTTGAAAAGTGTTAAAGCTTAAATATTCCCCAATATGAAAAAGTTGCTACGTTTTTAGGTTATACCATATAAAGAACTTACCCAAACAGGAAAAAATTAATTTGGCCTTTGATAATAATCAAAGCTTCGAAATACGTACTTCCATAAATGGTATGAGATTTAAAGTTTTATCAGAGAATTGCCATCTCAGTAATTCAAAGTATTTCTCAAAGATATATTTTTGTACACAGACTTATCCTATGATCAAAACTCTTATATAGAAGGAGCTGGAGGGACAAAAGGGACAAAATCAGGAAATTATCAATGCACATTAAAGAAAACCATATATATATATATATATATATATATATATATATATATATATATATATATATATATATATATATATATATATATATATATATATATATATATATATATATATATATATATATATATATATATATATATATATATATATATATATATATATATATATATATATATATATATATATATATATATATATATATATATATATATATATATATATATATATATATATATATATATATATATATATATATATCCCCCATCCTACATCAGTATACTGCCCAAACAATTATAACCCAAATCTAGCACCTCTGAACACAATCACCAACCTAATCATAGGAGGCGACTTCAACGCCCACCACACAGCATGGTACCAAGACTACCCAACAGACCCAAGAGGAACACACATCCTAGATACACTAGAAACATTAAACATTTTAAACTACAAAAACCTACCTACCCGACTACTCCAACAAGCCAATCAATCTCCATCAGCTCCTGACATAACCTTCTCTTTACCATCCCTCCATACAAACCTCACATGGAAAACAGAAATAGACCTCACAACTGATCATATCCCTATAATTATCACATACACAGTCGCTAAACACATATACCCTAAAAAAACAACAACATTCACAAACTACAAAAAAGCAAACTGGACAAACTTCACTCACCACATAGAAACACATTTAACTCAACAAGAAATAACCAACACACATTCTCTACATTCAGTCATCAACTCCTTCACCAAAATAATACACAAAGCGTCCAACTTATACATACCCAAGGGCTACAAGAAACACTACAACCCCTCTCTTACACCAGAAATCTGCAACCTTATAAAACAAAGAAACCAACTCCGACAACATAGATCACATGCAGCAGATATCACCATACAACTAAAACCCTAAATGAACAAAACTCAGCACTAATATCAAATCACAAAACAAACAAATTCAAAGAATACCTACAAAACAACCTAACAAACCCCAACGATAAAAGAACATGGCAGGTAATCAAACGACTATACAACTCCCAAAACAATCCACCAACACTAAACGAAGCCTTAAAAGAAAACAACAACACTCTTCCTTCACCAAAACAACACTGCAGTATCCTCTCTCAGCACTACTCAAACATCTCCTATAAACCCACTCACAACAACAATAGAAAATAATCCGACAGCTCAACACACACACTTAGAACACAATCCAACCCCACCCCCCCTTCTCTCACCAGGACACTACCCAGGGAATCAAAACACTCAAAAACTTCCCAGCTACAGGCCCAGATAACATCTCAAATTTACATCTAAAACACCTAGGACCCATAGCCTACAACATACCTAACCAAAATATACAACAAATCTTACACATACAACTTCATCCCCGCAATATTGAAGAAGGCAATAATTACCCCCAAACTAAAACCCAGGAAAGGCCCCAACCTCCCTTCATACCGCCCGATCTCCCTCCTATCCACACTATGTAAACTCTTAGAAAAACTCATTCATT
Source organism: Armadillidium nasatum (assembly GCA_009176605.1). Lineage (NCBI taxonomy): Eukaryota > Metazoa > Arthropoda > Malacostraca > Isopoda > Armadillidiidae > Armadillidium > Armadillidium nasatum. The sequence goes on along the minus strand of SEYY01002174.1, from coordinate 106,281 downwards.
AAAAAATCCAACAACTCATGCAAACCACACAACTTCAAAATGGATTCAGGAAATCCCACTCAACCACCACGGCCCTCACCACTTTCTCTCAAAACATAATAAATGACCTGAACAAAAAAAAACCATCCCACAGGACCATAGTCATTGCCATCGACATCAACAAAGCATTTGATACAGTCCCTAAACATAACCTCTATTAATATTCTCAATCTTCTCTCCAAAATCCTTTCATATACTTCCGCAATATGAGGCATAGGGACAATCCTTCTGTAATTCCTACAATCTGTCTATATATATATATATATATATATATATATATATATATATATATATATATATATATATATATATATATATATATATATATATATATATATATATATATATATATATATATATATATATATATTTAAGGTAATGACAAAAAAAAATTTCATTACCCTGCAGTGGCATTTGACGAACTTTTTGGTACGCATTAAGAATATGTTGATCATTCTTCTGAATTTTTAAAAAAAGTTCCCCCATGGTTAGGTTTAAAGTTTATAAACATAGCGTCTTTTTTGTACTTTCCTAAAACGTGAGAGTAATTGTCTTAATAAGATTTAAAAACAAGTAAAAAAAAAGGTCAAAGAAAGACTTTTATTCATTTTAAAGAAGAAACAAATATTGGATAGCTATCTATTAAATGGTAGATAATAATAATTAGATTTTTTTTTCACTTTAGTAGCAAAAAATAAGCAATAAGGGAGTAAAATGCTCATGAAATCCATCGAGCAATATGAATTGATGGCAGAGATAGTCAATTTATATTTGGTAATTTGCGATTCTCCTTATATTGCCGAAACGCACAGCACAGAATATAAAGGAACCTGAAATCATCTCTCTATCCAAGATTTTCTACTACGGGCATCTCTTCCTCCAGAATATACGATTCTTTTAAGACATCATACCTCTCAATTATTTCATCTATAAATTCATAATTCAAATTAGGACCTGTGGTATGCATATTAAGATAAAGGTCAAGAACACGTTTTAATATTCTGTTCAAAAGCGTGGTGTTGGCAACCTATGTTCTGAGGCACATTTAGTCCCATTTGAATCATTTTCTTTATTCTAATTACAACCCAATTAATATGACTAGTATTTACAGCAGTAGTATCACAAATTATCCTTCTGATGCTAGCCCATGCATCTTAGTCATCAAGAATATTGATGACTAAGATGCATCTAACCACCCAAATTTGATTTCTTTGAAGGCATGCAACTTGATATCCTTCTTTATGCTTTACTTTTCTTTTTCCTTCTGGTAACCTTTTTCCATCAAAAGGCAAACAGTAATCTTTCACTTCCATAAGAATATTTCTTATTTTTAACTTTTGCCCTTTCCCATATCTAATCATAAATTTGAATATTCCAAACTGAGAAAAAGTTGGCAGATTTTTCCCATCTTTTGCAAGATACAAACAAACTTTTGATGCCTTATGAGTTGAAAGTGATAGTTCAGTAAGTAATTTGGTAGCTAGAGACGTAGACGATTTTTTCTTTGATTTGATTTCATGGGAAATTCATAGATGCTTTCATTAAAACTGATGTCGGAATTGATGGTTATAGTACTTAATTTGTCTTCTTTTATAACATCTTGTGGCACAGTTTTATTTTCTTTTTGATTGTATTTCTTTATTTTTGATGGATGAATTGAGGAAGTTGGAGCTGGTTTATTTGTTGAGTAGCCTATTTTTCCTTCAGATTCGGTCGGTTTTTCATAAAGTTTCTTTTTTTTTAAAGGTAACCTAACATAATTTTTGAAATTTTCAATTCTTGGCAAATTTCTTTTAAATCTTCCAGTCGTACTTGACAAATTTTTAGCCCAAATTTTAGCCTTTTTCCTATAGTATGACTTGACTTAAAATTAGACATTAGACAAAACTATTGAATTAGATTGTAAATTTTAGTTTTTATTACAAGATCTTTTCTGAAAAAGAAAAGGAAAAGGTAAAAAAATAATTTTGTAAAAAGCAAAATTTGTATAAGGAAAAAGTTAAATATGTATTTCTTTATTTAATTAATTCATTACAGGTTATATTAGGAATAGTCTATTTTCTCTAGCTATCTTATACAGGAATCATCATGGCGATAACATGTCCAAAATTTCATCAATGATCCAATATGTAAACAGCGAAATTATCTACACTGAAACGCAAAACGCACATCACATGATCATCTCTAATGACCTAAAATACAACACTGATTTCCAATTACCGAATGCTTATACTTTTTTCTCCCACAAATCACATGATGTACCAAATTCGTCATATCTAGCAACAACAACAACAACCAAAAAAACATATGTAACACACGAGTTAAATAGAATGCAAAAAAACAGAAGAGATCAAAACAATCTATCACTTTCGATAACATTTGTCTAGGAATGTCAATACATCAATATTTTTGATATTTGCAGCATTGGGCCGTAAAATGATTATTTTTGTTTGCCAGCCTGGGGCAACTTTTTTTCACAAAAATCAAAAACGAGCATTATATTAATATCTTATATGCAAAAGTTCATCCGATTTAGCAGGAATTTTGATATTTAAAAACATTATCCATAGTCATCACCTTAATAGGTTGGGTGTTCTGAGAAATTTTCGTAATTCTTCTCGCCATCACAGTTACTGAATGGAATGCGTATCACCCATCTTGGGTGGCTTCACTCATACAGCTTTCTTTAAAAAGGTAAATTCTAGGGCTTTTCTTCTAACCAACTCTTCCGTTCTCACTAATTCCCTCCAGTTTCTTTCTGCCCTTCGAACTGTTGCGTCATTCTCTCTATACTATCACAATGGATACTACTCTTATGAACTTTCTCGTCGCATACCGACTCCATCTAGAAAGGCTCCTTCGAAATGCTTTTCTACACAGTCTCATCCTTCCTCTATCCAACTCTCTGACCTCATACTTAACCGCTATGCTCAATCTTGCAAGTACTCTGCTGGTAAAGTCTTGACACACTCCCTTTATCTATTTTCTCAACATTTCTTTCGCTGACACACCTTCTAAAGTCTTGTATTGGGATATGTCGTCTTTTAACTTGGCCAGATTTCCGGTATTCCCAAACTCTATTGAAAATTAGTAACACACAGTGGCCTTTGCTAAACAGAGGTGACATTTATATATATATATATATATATATATATATATATATATATATATATATATATATATATATATATATATATATATATATATATATATATATATATATATATATATATATATATATATATATATATATATATATAATATATATATATATATATATATATATATATATATATATATATATATATATATATATATATATATATATATATATATATATATATATATATATAGCAAAAATAGGATTGCAAACAATGCGTAGAAAGGCATACTTGAAAGTTATTAATAGTTAACATTTATTGACAAAACCATATATTGTTACTATTTATAGGTAACATTTATTATTAATTTGACGTTTCGGGACAACTAGGCCCATTTTCATAAATAATTAATCTGTGAACAGAAAATAAAAGATATTGTTATCAGATATGAAGTAAATGTTAAATAAAATAAAATGAAAATAGTTATGAACATAATATAATAAGGCACATATAAAATACACTAAGAGTAAACAGATTTATGTTAGACACAAACAATATTCAGTTAGTACAATGATACACTGAGGCGGATAATGAAAAAAAACTCGTACACTCTCCCAGACTCTTTCACCTTTGCTAAGTACATTCAATCCCTTCACCTCTCCGATTGTTATATGACTAGTTTTGATGTCAATGACCTCTTCACTAATATTCCTATTGCAGAAACTTCCGACATTATCCTTAACTCCAATATACATAACCATTTAAACCTACCCCCCCAATTATTTAAACAACTTTTATCTCTCTCCGTCAATGATACCATATTCACCTTCAATAGCAATTATTACCAACAAATAGATGGTATGCCTATGGGCTCACCCCTTGGTCCTACTTTCGCCAATATTTTCCTATGTAACCAACGAATCCTTATGGCTTAACCACTGCCCCCAATCCTTCCTACCCCTAATCTATAAACGCTACATAGACGATTGTTTCTTAATATTTAATAATAAAGAACAATCAGACCTCTTTTTCCATTATATTAATCATCAACACCCTAACATTAAATTCTCCCGTGAAGATGAACACAACAGATCCCTCCCCTTTCTTGACATCATGGTAACACGCTCATCTAATGGCTTCACAACATCAATATATCGAAAACCAACTACTTCCCTCCTTGGCCTAAATTTCCTCAGCTCCACCTCTTACACATTCAAACACACAACCATCATTGGATATTTACATAGAGCATATAACATCTGTTCCTCTTGGTGGTATTTTCACCTTGAGCTCACATATCTAAAAGAATTTTTTACTTTCAACTTCTTTCCCACTCACCTCATAGACACTACCATACATGAATTCATTTATAGTATCTATCGACCTCAATTACCTACACCGACAGTTCCTAAACTACTAATACACCTCAAAACCCCATACTTAGGCTCACTAACCCCTTCTCTCAACAAAGAACTCCATCTACTTTTCCAACGCTTCTTTCCCCAAATTAATCCACGCCTTATTGGAGTAAACTCATTCTCTATAGGCTCACTCCTCTCATACAAGGACGTCCTCCCTGACTTGCTACGACCCTCGGTAGTATATAAGTTTACGTGCGCAGGATGCAACTCCTGCTACGTAGGTCACACGCACCTACAACTTCAACTACGGGTCCACAAGCATAGGGGTACGTCCCGCACTAATCTCCCTTCCTCAGCACCTGAACACTCCTCCATCCGTGAACATACACAAACATATAATCACCCTTTCCGTTTTTCCGACTTTACCATTTTAAAATCTGCACCCTCTGAATCCGATAGAAAAATTCTTGAATCACTTTACATTAAAAAACTCCAACCCCAACTTAATGTGACTCTTTCCTCCATCCTCTCCTCATCTCATGACTCTCCCTCCAACACCACTCCATACCCATACTCCATCTATTACATCATTCATCCAACCAACTAAATCATAATCTACTCATATGTATCATTTCATTATCCGCCTCAGTGTATCATTGTACTAACTAATGTTTGTGTCTAACATAAATCTGTTTACTCTTAGTGTATTTTATATGTGCCTTATTATATAATGTTCATAACTACTTTCATTTTATTTTATTTAACATTTACTCATATCTGATAACAATATCTTTTATTTTCTGTTCACAGATTAATTATTTATGAAAATGGGCCTAGTTGTCCCGAAACGTCAAATTAATAATAAATGTTACCTATAAATAGTAACAATATATGGTTTTGTCAATAAATGTTAACTATTAATAACTTTCAAGTATGCCTTTCTACGCATTGTTTTCCTATTTTTGCTAAAAATAAGGTTCCCGAGGAACAAACGATCCTATATATATATATATATATATATATATATATATATATATATATATATATATAATATATATATATATATATATATATATATATATATATTATATATATATATATATATATATATATATATATATATAGGGTGGTTAAATTTTAAGGGCCGATGTTGATTTTGAATAAAACACAAATTACTTAGGAATTTATTGTCATTTCTTTTATTATGATAATATGGTATGGTTCAATTATGTATGGAACAAAATATCGGCCAAATGGCCGCCGCGACCTCGGCGGCACACCTCCATCCGATGGTCCAAATTTTCGATGACGCTGAGGCATAATTGGGTTCTATGCCGTTAATGTGCCGAATTATCTCATCCTTTAGCTCTTGAATTGTTGCTGGCTTATCGACGTACACCTTTTCTTTCAAATAACCCCAAAGAAAGAAGTCCAACGGTGTCAAATCACATGATCTTGGCGGCCAATTGACATCGCCACCACGTGAGATAACACGGCCATTGAATTTGTCGCGCAAAATAGCCATTGTTTCGTTAGCTGTGTGGCAAGTGGCACCGTCCTGTTGAAACCACATATCGTCCACATCCATACCTTCCAATTCGTGCCATAAAAAGTTCGTTATCATCTCACGATAGCGAACACCATTCACAGTAACTGCCTGACCGGCCTCATTTTGGAAAAAATACGGCCCGATGATGCCGCCAGCCCATAAACAACACCAAACAGTCACTCTTTGTATGTGCATTAGTTTTTCGACAATCACTCTTGGATTAGCATTCACCCAAATGCGGCAATTCTGCTTATTGACGAATCCACTGAGGTGAAAATGTGCCTCATCACTGAAGATGATTTTCCTCGAAAATTGATCATCCACTGTTGCCATTTCTTGCCACCATTCTGACCATTGACGACGTTTTGTATGGTCAAGAGGCTTTAGTTCTTGAGTCAATTGCACCTTGTAAGCGTTTAAATGCAAGTCTTTATGCATAATGTTCATCAACGACGAGCGTGAGAGGTGCAATTGTTGGGCACGACGACGAGTTGAAGTGGATGGCTCCTCAGCCACACTATCGCGAACAGCAGCAATATTTTCTGCAGTACGAGCTGTACGAGCATGCACTGGTCTTTTCAAATCTCCTACAGACCCGGTTTGCTCAAATTTTTTCACGATTTTTCCGATTGTACGCACATTTGGACGATTAAATTGACCAAAAAAATCACGAAGTGCACGATATGCATTTTGATTTGAACGCCCATTTTCATAATAAGCCTGAATAACTTTAACACGTTGCTCCATTGTGTATCTTTCCATGGTTCAAATTGAGTAAGTCTGAAATTGAAAAAAGTCAAATGAAATGTAAAAAATACTTTATATTATATATTTATATATTATATATATATATATATATATATATATATATATATATATATATATATATATATATATATATATATATATATATATATATATATTAGAGTTTGCTGACTCACCAGGCTCTGTGCTTTTTGCGTTTTGCATTTCCTCTAATTCGCACCTCACCGCATCACAAATTCCTATATTCAAAGATGATCCTCTATTCCATGTGATTATATATATATATATATATATATATATATATATATATATATATATATATATATATATATATATATATATATATATATATATATATATATATATATATATATATATATATATATATATATATATATTTATAGGGATAGGACGTAGCGCAGTCCGAAGCGATGAAAGTATCCCCCACTGGGCTTAACACACGGGGTAGATAGGATGGGCTAGACTATTCCGTTTCACTCCGTTGCCCTTTGGTTCGTTCCTTTTCGCGTTTCATCTTCTCAGAGGGTCTCTAGTGTACCCTTGACTCACATTGGAGTGCCTATGCTTCCCACAACTTTCCTACTTCTTCTCGTGCGTCCTACAAATTTAGAAACGCTTACACTTACATTACCTATTAAATGAATCAAAATGGCGAAACATAAATCTGCCTCGGAGAATCCAAGAGGGGTGGATTCCAAATATAGCCCCTCATCCACTCCTTCCCCATCACCCCTTGGGAGTTGGTGGCGTCCAGTGATGGGGTTGGTGCCACAAAGACCTTGTTGTCGACTTGCCCTGGTGCACGGTCTTTGTTTTTCATTAATTTATGCAACATTCTCGGACTTTTTCCTAATCTCCACTTTGTCGAACACCACCTCTCTTCTTCTAGACCTCATCTCTTGTTCTTAACTGAAACTCAGGTGTCTGGGTGCTCTGACAGCAAACCCTACTCTGTTTCCTCCTATAGTCTCAATCCTTAATTTTCAGCCAAAGGCGGTTGTTGCGCTTATGTGCGCAATGATGATGTCTGTTCTCGTGTCACTAATTTGAAGTCTTCTGAATTCTCTACTTTATGGCTTAAACTTTCTTGCAACTCTACAACTGAAATTCATTTGTTCTGTCTACTTATCTCCTAACTCTACAGACTATCCAAAATTCTTCAACTTAACTCCAAAATAGAACACATTCTGTCTTCTTCTCCTTTCTCCGAAATCATCATTTTAGGGGATTTCAATGTTCACCATCGCCAATGGCTTTCATCTAGTTCTCATGATACAGCTGGTGAACTCGTCTTCCAATTTTCTATCCAGAACAACCTTGAGCAGTTGGTGCATCTCCCTACCCGTATCCCTGACCGTCTTGGTGATGAACCCAACATACAAGATCTTTTCCTAACTTCTTTTCTTTCTCCTAACACTGTTAAACTCTTTCCTCCTCTGGGTTCATCCTATCACCTTCTTATCTCTGTATCTTGTCCCGTCTCTTCAAGTCTTCCGAAAGAACGGCACCCGCTTTCGGCGAGGAGCCGTTTCTGGCATTTCGGTGCCACTAACTGGTCTGACTTGCGGTCGTACTTTTCTGATTTTCCATGGAATGATTACTGTTTCCGTGGGAGGGATCCCTCGGAATGTACAGAACGCATAACTGAGGTGATTCTCTCTGGCATGGAGGCGTACATTCCATATTCTTTCCTTCTACTAAACCTAACAAACCTTGGTTTAACTCTGCTGGTTCTCGTGCTATCCGCCGCAGGGATGCTGCCTTCAGAGATTACCGTCGTCATCAAACTCCAGAAACTCACACAACTTATATTTCATCCCGGAATCGTGCAAAATCTATTCTTCGAGATACCAAAAACTCTTTTCTCCGTAGAAAAAGCAATAATCTTTCTGGCTCCTCTTCCTCCCGCCCTTTCTGGTAATTTGCAAAAAATGTTAACTCTAACTTTGCTTCTTCCTCTTTCCCTCCTCTATTATCTTCTGACGGTTCAACTGCCGTTTTGCCTTCCTCTAAAGCTGTGGAAACTCTTTGCCCATACTTTTGAATAATTATCTTATCTCTGATCGCCAGTATGGCTTTCGTAAGAAACGCTCTACTAGTTATCTTCTTTCCCTTCTCTCCGACTCTTGGTCCTCCGCTCTTCGGCATTTCGGTGAATCTTTTGCTGTGGCGCTGGACATATCGAAAGCCTTCGATAGAGTCTGGCAAAAAGCTTTGATATCCAAATTTCCCCCTTTCGGAATCTATCTTTCTCTCTATGATCTTTTCATTAATTTCCTTTCCGGTCGTTTTATTGAAGCTGTTGTAGAACGGCCACCGTTCTTCCTTTAAATCTATTAATAGTGATGTTCCTCAAAGATTTGTCCTATCCCCAACACTTTTTCTGCTTTTCATCAATTACCTTCTCTCTTTTACCTCATTTCTTATCCACTCCTATGCTGATGACTCCACCCTTCATTACTATTTCAGTTTGAAAAAATACTCCACCCACAGCAGTTGATAGACTCGAGAAAGGTAGCCTTGGAGCAACTAACCTCTGATCTTTTACGTATTTCAAATTGGTTCAGAAAAAACATGGTTGTTTTCAATGCCTCAAAAACTCAGTTCCTCCGTCTCTCCACTCGATACAATCTTCCACACAACTATGATATCTTCTTCGAAAACACACAACTCAAACCTTCATCTCTCCTTAATATTGTTGGCGTATCCTTTTTTCGTGATCTTTCTTGGAAAAACCACATTACTTCTCTTTCTAAACACGCTTCTAAGAGGTTGGGTGTTTTGAGGCGCCTTCAGAATTACTTCATGCCACCTCAGTTGCTTGCTCTCTATAGGCTTGTTTTTCGCCCTTGTATGGAGTATGCTTCGCACATCTGTGATAGTTCCACTCATACAGCTCTCCTTGAGAAGGTGGAGTCTAGGGTTTTTAGTCTCATCTACTCTCCTGCTCTTACTAACTCTCTCCAGTCTCTTTCTGCCCGTCTTATTGCGTCCCTCTCTCTATACTATCACTATTATATCGGAAACTGCTCTTCTGAACTCTCTCGTCGCATACATCCTCCACTGAGAAGAGCTCGTGCGGCACGTCTTTCTACACAGTCTCATAATTTCTCTGTCCAACTCTCAGACCCCAGGCTTAACCGCTATGCTTAATCTTACATATACCCTACTGGTAAAGTCTGGAACACACACATATACATATATATATATATATATATATATATATATATATATATATATATATATATATATATATATATATATATATATATATATATATATATATATATTTCCAACTTCCTTTGACTTACATACTTTCAAACGCCGTGTATCGGGACATGTTGGCCTCCTTCGATCAGGGTAGGATTTTTCCAAGCTCCGGTGGAATTTGGTAAGGCCTCCGGGATTTGCCCACCGGAGGTATATATATATATATATATATATATATATATATATATATATATATATATATATATATATATATATATATATATATATATATATATATATATATATATATATAGTTTGCAGTAAAGTCAAAAACGTATAAATATTAATTTGAAAAAATTTATAAGTTCTCACATTAAGAGAAGTCATTAATGAATCCTGATTTTCTTCACTCTGTGACTTTTCTTCGTCTTTGACTTTCCATTTAAAATTTACCATACCGAATTTTTTTTAACTTTTTGTATTTTTCAGTTAGATTTATTCAGCTTAATTTTTAGTCTTAAAAATTTAAATTTTTAAATTCGGTTTAACGTCCTTTGTAGATTGAGCTTTTTCAGTTTTTCGTTTTTTTATTATTATTATTATTTTTTTAAAAATAATAAAAAATTTTTTTTGTGTTAAGGTACATTTTCATCATCTAATAGTCTTACTGGGTTTATTTAGAATAGAACCTTTCTGAAACTAATTTTCACTACTCTGAAAATATAACAGAATGATATCTATATTTTCTGTTTCATATTTTAAGTAACATTCCCCAAACATTCGAAACCAAATCCAATGTCGCACTTTTCATCTTTTTAAAACAAGCTAAAGTTTCATAATGAATAGGAAACATTATAAAGAGATTGCAAAAGAACATCATCAAAGCACTGCTCCTTAAAATCCTTTTATAGTATAAGATTATACTTCATTGGAGTTTTCAATATCTTATTCAACCCTTCAGTAAATATCTCAATTGCTTTCCATATATTTTAAATCTCACCTTTAATTAAAGGCGTTGAAAAACAGGTTAGCTCTTACTCTTACATTATTGTTATATTATTATTATTATTATTATTATTATTATTATTATTATTATTATTATTATTATTATTATTATTACCACCTAACATTTATAAATAAATACAAACTCCCATTTGCAACAAGGAAAAATTAATTTAAAAAGCTATTAAAATAAAAAAAAAAAAGGTTTCGAGAAAGAAAAATGAGCCCGTACA
>SEYY01002174.1:82500-90000 GCA_009176605.1 Armadillidium nasatum | reverse complement strand
TTCATTATCTAAGCCATATTCGTGACCTAAGCTCCTTAGTGACTACGTTTGTCTGTCATTTTTTCTAAAATTTACCATAAAATGTGCAATTGTGTAGTGAGAAGCGAAACGGACGAACCATTGAGAACTCTAGTTCAGGAAATCACTGAGACGTTTCAGCACACCCTAACACCCAGTTACACTGACGTGATTAATTACATAGATTCTAATGGCACAACATCCTCTCCATATATATATATATTATATATATATATATTATATATATATATATATATATATATATATATATATATATATATATATATATATATATATATATATATATATATATATATATATGTGTTGTGTGTGTGTGTGTGTGTGTGTGTGTGTTGTGCAAAATTTATTCTCAGTAATATCAAAAACTCTATTCTCCGTAGAAAATGTAATAATCTTTCTAGTTCCTATTCCTCTCGCCCTTTCTGGCATTTTACAAAAAGTGTAAACTGAAATTTTGCTTCTTCCTCTTTCCCTCTTTAAGTATCTTCTGACGGCATAAATACTGCTTTGCCTTCTTCTAAAGCTCAACTTTTTCCTCTAATTCAGCTTTAGACGATACCGGTACTATCCTCCTTCTTCAACCCCCCTCCAATTCACAAATGCCCAAAATTTATAATATCTTCAAGAAGACGTCATCTTCTGCTCTATCTCAGCCTAATACTAAGAAGGCGTACAGTCCTGATGATATCTCTCCTGAGGTACTCAAAACTGGTGCTTCGAGTTTGCACCCTGTCTTGGTAAACCATTTCGTCTCTGTCTTTTCACTTCAGTCTTCACTTCTTGCTGGAAACATGCTCTCATCCAGCCTACGCCGAAGAAGGGGATCCCTCTCAACACTCCAACTACAGTCCCATTACTTCGATCTCCGTTCTTTCAAAATTTTTCGAATCAATCCTTAACAAGATTTGGAAACATCTCAATTCTTCTAATTTTGTTTCTGATGGCCAATATGACTTTCGTGAGAAAGGCTATACTGGTGATCTTCTTTCCGTTCTTTCTGACTCTTGGTCCTCCGCTCTTCGGCATTTCGGTGAATCTTTTTCTGTCGCTCTGGACATGTCGAAAGCCTTCGATAGAGTCTGCCACAGAGTTTTGATTTCCAAACTTCCCTCTTTCGGAATCTATCTTTCTCTTTGTGATCTCCTTTCTCTCTGATTTTCTTTCTCATCGTTCTATAACAGCTGTTATAGACGCCAACCGTCATACTTTTAATTTATTAATAATGATGGTCTTTAGGGTTCTATCCTACTCTAACACTTTTTCTACTTTTCATTAATGGCCTTCTCTCTATTATTTCATCACCTATCTACTCCTATGCTGAGAGAGAGATATATAGTTGATTAAATATATCTATAAGTAGTCCACAAATAGTATTAAAATAAAAATATTATAATATTAAAAATGAAAGTGTATCTAAATTAACTGTGCTCAAATTTCCTACGATAATGTAAGTGTGATTATTAATTTTTATATGAAAATAAAAATTAGATTTTTAAAAGAGTTTAAATTACATACTTTTAATAATCGTCAATAGCATGTCAGTTGAGAAAGGCTTTTAGAACGAAACACAGACTGTTAACACTCCGGAGACAAAAATAAATATTTCTTTATTAAACAGAATTAAAACTCTTAGAAAATATAATAAGTCGAACTTACCAATTTTTTAAAAAACATTAAATCAAAATTCTTTTACCTTGTTTTAGAGATTGCTTATAGGCAGATAGAGAAGAGCTGTTGTTGGTTTGTCAAAAAAGTAATTTTTTGAATCTTTATTGGGTCTAAATGAGAGTATCAATGCCCATTTCGATTATGTTAAAGTCATAATAATAATTTAGCATTTTCTAATTATTTCAAAGTTGCTTTTATATCTATGTCACTAATCAGTCCTAGAGAGTTGTGATATATATATATATATATATATATATATATATATATATATATATATATATATATATATATATATATATATATATATATATATATATATATATATATATATATATATATATATATATATATTTCTACTTTTCATTAATGACCTTCTCTCTGTTACTTCATCTCCTATCCACTCCTATGCTGATGACTCCACCCTTCATTACTCTTTTCAATTTGAAAGGCGCCCCTCTCAACAACAGTTACTAGATGCAAGGAGGGTTGCCTTGGAGCAGATGACCTCTGATCTATCTCGTATTTCAAATTGGGGCAGAGAGAACATGGTTGTTTTCAATGCCACCAAAACTCAATTCCTCCATCTCTCTACTCGACACAATCTTCCACACAACTATGATATCTTCTTCGAAAACACTCAACTCAGACCTTCATCTGTTCTTAATATTCTCGGTATTTCCATTTCTCGTGATCTTTCTTGGAAAGATCACATTACCTCTCTTTCTAAACAAGCTTCTAAGAGGTTAGGTGTTCTGAGGCGCCTTCAGTATTTCTTCAATCCACCACAGTTGCTTGCTCTCTATAGGGGTGTTGTTCGCCCCTGTATGGAGTATGCGTCACACATCTGGGGTGGTTTCACTCATACAGCTCTCCTTGAAAAGGTGAAGTCTAGGGCTTTTCGTCTTATCAACTCTCCTGCTCTCACTGATTCTCTCCAATCTCTTTCTGCCCGTCGAATTGTTGCGTCACTCTCTCTATACTATCGCTATTACAATGGACACTGCTCTTCTAAACTCTCTCGTTGCATACCTCCTCCACTGAGCAGGGCTCATGCGACTCGACTTTCTACACAGTCTCATCCTTTCTCTGTCCAACTCTCTGACCCCAGACTTAACCGCTATGCTCTGTCCTACATGTACTCTACTGGTAAAGTCTGGAACACACTCCCTTCTTCTATTTTTCTAACTTCCTATGACTTACACACCTTCAAACGTCGTGTATCATGTCACGTCGGCCTTTAATTTGACCAGGCTTCCGTCTTTCCCCCTAACTCTGGTGGAATTTTAGTAGGCCTCTGGCCTTTGCCCACCAAAGTGAAAGAAAAGCCATATATAATTATATATATATATATATATATATATATATATATATATATATATATATATATATATATATATATATATATATATATATATATATATATATATATATATATATATATCCATAGGAGGGTACTTGGAACCCCTACTGGGGTTACTATGGCATTCTGCTGGGTGCTCCTGGGCTGCAGGAGCAACCAACCAAAGTCAGGAAACGCCAACATGGGCACAATAAATAGATAAGTACCAAGTTCCTGCGAATGCGGCGTAGCTCAGTGGTAGAGCCTTCTGTGCATTGTCTAACGGCGACGCTGTTGTCAGTGGTTTGAATCCTGGCTTGCGGAAAAATTTTTCTGTCTATATATATATATATATATATATATATATATATATATATATATATATATATATATATATATATATATATATATATATATATATATATATATATATATATATATATATATACTAAGTCACAGCCACTCACTGGACAGGGCCCTATTCGAGGAGTGTGGTTCTTAGCCAGGGGAAATTGAGCTATATGTTATTTCTCACCAAGTTGATAAATTACACGGAATATTAAGATGAATAGGAAAACCCTGCTCCAGATCAACCAAATCAAGGGTATTTCTGAACATTATTTGAATCCTTAATGGGCAGGGGCGGACTTTGTCCTAGGAACAATTTAAAGAGAATTTTGATATTTCTATGTTTTTAAGCGATATTTGAGTATTGAGATTACCGTAATAATACAGAATGCCGTAAACTGCAATTAATTAATTAAACAGTTTTATGTTCTTTGTTCTTATATTTTTTTAGTCCGTTCAGGTAAGCGGATGTGAGGTTCCAACCTCGATTTGTATACTTTGCCGTAAAGCACACAGCATACACACTTTATATATATATATATATATATATATATATATATATATATATATATATATATATATATATATATATATATATATATATATATATATATATATATATATATATATATATATATATATATATATATATATATATCAATGGTGGGAGAATCCGAATCCGGATTCGAAGATTTTTTCAAGAATTCGGATTTGAATTTCGATTTCAATTCGAGAAATTAGTAAATCACTTAGTCTCTGGATTCTGATTCGATTTGGATTCGGATTCAGATTCGAATTCGAATACTTTCATTCGCATTAACATCAAATTTTAAACAACATTGTTCACTGAAATATGTGATATTTTTTCAAGAAAGTTTTATGTAAAAATACATGTCATAAAATCATTGTTGCATCATAAAAAATAAATTTAGTGAATGACTACTATTCAAGTTTATACAGAAAATTCAGGTTTAGTTGTAGAGAAACAATATGGAATGTACGCCTCTATGACTGAGAGAATCACCTCAGTTGTGCGCTCTGCACAATCTGAATCACTTCTCCGGCGGAAGCAGCAATCATTTCATGTGAAATGAAAGAAGTACGACAGCAAGTCCGAGCGAAATGCCACAATTGACGGGGTCTCTCCCTCGATAGAAGAGGATCTAGAGATAAGGTGATCGGAGTAGCCCAGAGGAGGATAGGGTTTTACATTATAAAGTGAAGGATGAAAAGTTAAGAAAATTTCGAGAATGTTTGGTTAGTCTCCAGGATTATCAGGGATACCATTTGTTTAAGATCATTTGGGATAGAAAAATGGAAAGCACGATAAGCGCTGTATTTTGAGATCTAAGAATACCATTGGCTGTGATAATCATTGAAATCACAGAAACAAATAATTTCAGAGAAAGAAGAAGAGAGAATGTGTTCTGTTTTGCTTATTTAGACAGTCAAAGAATTTAGGATCATCAGTAGAGTTGAGAGATGAATATGCAAAACAAATGAATGTTTTCATCTTTTTCTGCAGCTCCAAAGTAGGTACTATCTTCCTCTCAGTTGGTTCAGTCTCGCTCTACAGATTCTCCGATTGGCAAAAGCGTTGCTTCTCCTCACTCATCCAGGTCATGGAATCCATGCTTTCCAAGCACCATCTCCATCTGATGATTCTTCGGTCATCCATTCTTTCCAGGTTACCCAGACACTATAGTTGACCTTCTATTTTATGATAGGACATATCCCATCCTTTTCTCTAATTTCTATTTTCTTACCATATCTCTTCTAATCTTTCCCAGCATTAAGATCTCATTTCAGCAGCCTGTATCCTTCTTTTTGATTTCGTGGTTTTCTTCAGCACTCCGATCCATACATAAATATCGGTGTCATAATGGTCTCAAAAATGACTTTCTTTACCTGTAAATGTACATTCACATCCTACAAGAATGGATAGAAAACCCTTAAATATCTGCCATATACATTAAATTTCTTTGTGATGTTCTTATCTACACCTTCTCTTCTGTCGAATACAATACCAAGATACCAAGCAGATTCAACCTCTTCTTTCCTCCTTCTATCGATCTGAATGTTTAATCCTTTCCCATTTCTCTCTCTTCTTATTTTCAGAATCGCGGTTTTGTCCTGATTCATCCTCAAGTCAGCGTCTTCACAACAATCACTCAATTTATTTATTCCTGTCTCTACATCTTCTCTATCCACACTCCAGAACATAATATCGTCTGTGCAAGCACAAATACCATGACCTACTTTTCATTCCCACTGCTTCTTAAGGCTCTGAATAACTTTTTCTATGTAAGCAACGAATATCAAAGGTAACAACACACTACCACTCTACCACACATTGACTTCAAACCATATTTCATTTTTGTGTCCATGAATAGAAATCGTATAGACCCTTGACTGCTCTCAACATTCTACCTGATATTCCGTAATCTCTTTCCAAATACCTCCACAAATTAATTCTGGGAACTGAATAAAAAACATTCTGCAAATTTATAAAAGTAACATTTAATCCGATGTTATATTCCCATATCTTCTCAACTCTCTGTCTCAAACCGAAGATAAGATCCGTTGTTCCTCTACCTTGTCTATAACTATATTGTTCCTCATTCAGTTGTAGCTCAATTCTTTCCCTTATTCTATTTACTATCATTCTTTCATAAACCTTTAGTATATGGTTTTTAATGACGTACCTCTGTAATTTGAACATAAGCCAGAATCTCCTTTGCCTTTATATACTGGAATTATTTCGGTCTTCCCCATTTCTCCGGCACTTCAACCCTACACTAACATATGTTAGGTAATCACAATACATAATTTTTTAATTTGCTCACATGCATTTTTATCAGCTCTATCGCTATTCTATGCTCTCTGGGAGTCTTACCATTTTTCATTTTGGCTAATGCAAACTCAAACTCTTTCCTCCTTAATCATATCCTGAAACTTCTCTCACATTTTATTTTGATTTCCTCCTTCCAGTTTCACATTCAACAAAGATTCAAAATACTCTTTCCGTCTTTCGTTACTTTCTCTTGATGTCAACAAAATCCTTATCTTGAGCCTTTTAGTTGTTGTTCACTTTGGATTTAACTTTCCGATATAATTTTGCCAGTCCTATATATCAAGAACCTATTCCTTACAGACTCTACCACAGCACCCTCTAGCTCTTTCACCTCTTCTCTTCATTACCTTTGCTTAACTTCTGGCTAGCACATATTCCATTCTAGATTCCGAAGTTCTCCTCAACCATTCCCTCATCCTTTTGGTCTTCTGTTTTATTGCTCTTTAAATATTCTTCAGTCCACCAAGGTGTGCACCTTCTATTCTTCTCCAAACACCTCTACAGCCGCCTCTTTAAATTTCTAATTTAATTTACTCTATATATATATATATATATATATATATATATATATATATATATATATATATATATATATATATATATATATATATATATATATATATATATATATATATATATATATATATATATATATCCCGGTCAGGGACACGGCATTTAAAGGCGTGTAAGTCAAAGGAAATTGATCAAATAAATGAAGGGAGTGTGTTCCAGATTTTACCAGTAGAGCACATTTAAGATTGAGCATAGCGGTTAAGTCTGGGGTCAGAGAGTTGGACAGAGAAAGGAGGAGACTGTGTAGAAAGGCGTGTCGCACGAGCTCTTCTCAAAGGAGGAAGTATGCGACGAGAGAGTTCGGAAGAGCAGTGTCCGTTGTAATAGCGATAGTATAGAGAAAGTGACGCAACAATTCGACGGACAGAAAGAGATTGGAGAGAATTAGTAAGAGTAGGAGAGTTGATACGACGAAAAGCCCTAGACTCCACCGTTTCAAGAGAGCTGTATGTGTGGAACCACCCAAGATGTGTGAGGAATAACTCCATACAGGAGCGAACAACACCCCTATAAACAGAGCAAGCAACTGGGGTGGTGTGAAGTAATTCTGTAGGCGCCTTAGAACACCCAATCTCTTAGAAGCTTTATATATATATATATATATATATATATATATATATATATATATATATATATATATATATATATATATATATATATATATATATATATATATATA
>SEYY01002174.1:70000-75000 GCA_009176605.1 Armadillidium nasatum | reverse complement strand
GTAACATGAAGACTTGTAAATGTAAAGAATAATATTTTTGAGATTGGGACATGACGTCATTCTATGACATAATTTACATGAAATTGGACTCAGATATTATGGATACATGATTATTATACGCTACAGAGAATAAGTTTTTCATAATATATTAAATGATAAGAGTATGAAATCATTCTTATGACGTTATTTATTGTATTATATATCATAAGTTTATTATAAAAGGAATTTAATTATTAAAAATTAAAAATAAAAAGAATTTATAAATGAATACAGATTTGAAGTCATGGAAATGTGTGCTGAAGAATAATGGCGTCACTGAATTAAGAATATAAACATTTCCACGTTTTGAAATTCATGTCATGACTTTTAAAAATAAAACGTTATTTTGGTTCGGAGTAGGGTATGATGTCAAGAATATCTGGTCTGACGTAAAGTATTCATGGAAAATCAAATACTGCAAGCACAGGAATTTTATAAACTTGTTATAAGTGTATAATTGTTTGAAATAGAGTAAATAAGTCATTAACTTCTGTATCAGCGTGGTTGTGGTGGTATCATAGGGAGTGTCATACTCATGAAATTTGGATACACGTACTGTAAGATATGTATATTATGCAATATAAATACTGTGTATATGTAATTATCATGCAATGTGAAAGCATAATTTTATGAATATAATAGCGTAAAGCATGATTAAAACTAAGTCATTGAACGATAATACAAGTAAAATCAAGATTAAAAATTCGGAGTTTACGAATATGAGAAGAATTTACAGAAAGCTTTACTATTTTGATTGATTACACGTTCAATGTCATACCCTGATTCAAAATTTATCACAGGAAATGTATTTGAATGTATATGTATACATGTATAAATAAACTAATTTTAAGTTACAAATACATGATAAAGGCATATGTAGAATCGCCCATTATGACGAAAGTAGTTAAAAATTAGGAATCGGAAATGAAAATTCAGTATGTTAGATGGATGATTTTTGTAAAATTAAAGTGTAAACTCATTACTTATATAGCTGACTCCTCTTCTTTTGTCTCGCTATTCGATCAGACAAAAGAAAAATATGTGATATGTGAGAATGATTAAGAGCTTAGTCTTCGTATATATCTTGCAGCCTTTTTGAAAGAAGGACGTGTTATAATAAATTTGAGATGGTAAAAATAAAACTGATTTGACTGTAAGTAAAAGGTTGGTACATTTAAAAGGAGAGGGGAAGGGGGGAGCTTAAGGGAGGGATGATTTAAATCTTAGAAATTACTCATGTGTGGGTGTTGATCAATGTATATTTTTGTCCACGTGTATGGGTGTGAAAGTTTATGTGAGTATGTGTGTATGAATGTGGGGTGATGGATGAGCCTCTATACGATTTACTGATGGATGAGCCTCTATACGATTCACATGTTTTAATGTTTGACTGAAAGAAATAAAGATAAATTTTAAGAACCAAAAAATCTTTTTGCAATTTTTTTTAAATAAAGTTTTTAAAATTTTATGAGAAATAATTTTCTTCTCAGTAATTTTTTTGCTCAAGTATTTTATTTATTTATTTATTTTTTTATTTATTTTCTTTTTTGCTGAAAATAAAAATTAGAAAAATTATAGCATAAAATATTATAGAAGATATAAAATGTGATAGTTTAAAAATATATTTTAAAAGGCCTACTTTAAAAAGAATATAAAAAATGTAAAAGGAGATATTTTAAAAATAAAATTAAGTTTCAGCTTGAAGAAAACGGAATGAAGATTCTAAAAGATGTATGAGGCATCTTGGTGCTATTAAAGAAATAGGGCCATGAGATGGAAATTATATGTTATAGTATCGGCTAATGATATCTTCGAATGAATAAAATCACATTAAAGTATTGATTTGTTATGTAAAAAGAAAGTTTTTATTTATAAATACATTATAAAAATAAAACGAATATGTTTTATTTTGTATATTCGTGATGTTCATAAACGACTTCTGTCGTTTATGAACAAAGTTTTTATTTATAAATACATTAAGTGTGTCGTCACAGAATGTCATCGCTGATATGAAACAATTGGATCATACACTATAAGCAAATGGTTTTGTTATACGTCACATGAGATGAGTCATAAACAGGAAATATCAGGACTTGGGTATTGGTTGGATACGAAACAAATACCAACCACATGGTTTTGACGTCATAGATATAGGCTTATTTTGTACATAATTACTAGATAATGTTTAGAGGTATGTTGAATATAGGATATAAAGGAGTTTCTGTCAACTCTTTACCGGATATATGTTTATTAAATTTACAACAGATGAATAAAAGAGACTGGTGGAAAACTCAGTATTGTGTGCATTTTTTATTTATTTATTTGGTATTTAAAAGACTGCTTGATAATTCATGAAATCTGGCATCTCATTGTTCAAATACACTGTGATATATATCTGTGAAATAATAAAAAAAAAATACCCTATATTTCTTTGTCGTTTATATTTATTTATTTATATCCTAAGAGAGTGCATTATGCGCTCGCGCAACTCTGCTATCGTATCGGATACACATTAGGGAATCATCAAGGATACAGAACTTGTGATCAAGCGGAATCTAATTTCAGCACCGACTTTGATTCCGACTCCATTGGATTCAAAGTCACGTGATGGTAAAGATATCATAATAAGGCGATATATATATATATATATATATATATATATATATATATATATATATATATATATATATATATATATATATATATATATATATATATATATATATATATATATATATATATATATAATATATATATATATATATATATATATCTTGGTTTAGCTTTTGGTTTTAGTGATCGGTGTGATTTGGTGACAGTTTTTATTGAATTTTAATCCTAAAGTATTCCAATTCATAATGGTAATTGTGATTTTGTCATTTGTAAAAGTTTTTATTTTGAATGAGATTAATTAAATTTTTAAAACTTTTAATTGATGCTCTAATCAGAATAAAAAAGAAAGAAATAAGATTGCTTTTTAGATAACCTATAACCTATTACAATACGTATCTACTACCTACAAGAAGTTAACTTCTAACCCCTTTAAGTCATCCCGAAATTTCTTTAATAATAAATTAAAATTTCTTTTAAAATGACAATTATACCTTGATTGAAAAGTTTAATAAATACCTTTCAAGACTCTCTTACTTATTATCCCTTTAACGACCAATTGTGAGTAATTGAAATGAATTTGCTAAATAAAAGATTTATGAGTTTTGATGTGGTGTCTTTGTTTACCAGTGTTTTTGTTCCGCTCACCATTGCTTGGTTAAAGCGGTATTTAAAGGATTCTGATTTCGAATTGCCTAGAAATACAGATATATTTTGGAACTTTTACATTTGTGCCTGTCTCAAACACATTTTACATTTAACAATGAAATTTATGTCCAAATCGCAGATTTAAGTGTGGGCTCTCCATTCTCTCCTATTTTGAGGAATATCATCATGAAGATTTTCACAACAAAATTTCTCACAAGCATTTTAGAACATGAATAATTTTGTCTCAGATATGTTGATGACGTTTTTGTTATATTTCCTGACTTTGTTGATCCGCATTCGATTGTTCATGCCTTTAATGGTTGAGTTTCACAAATTAATTTTATTGTTGAAACAGAAGAAAATAACAAGCTTCCTTTTTTTATGTTTTTTCAATTAAAAATTCTTTTAATACTAATGACATTTCTGAAGTTTTATGTTTAAAATTCATAGAAAAGACACACAAATAGATAGTTATGTACATTGGCTCTCTTGCCATGAATCTCATGTAAAGTTTGGCATCATCAAAAGTTTTTTCCTCAGAGCATTGACACTTTGTAGTTAGTTCTATGTCTTCAAAACATTAGAATATCCTGCATATTTTGTAACTAGGGTCTTGTCAGCTGCAAAAAAGAAATTTCGTTCACATAATAACCAATTAAGACAAGAGAGAGCGTTTCTTATTAAATGCTGACAATGGTGAAGAGTACAGTACTTTTGTTGCTAACAACATTGACGTCGAGACAGACGTTGTTCCTGACATAACTGATTCTGTTAATGATAATAGTAGAATTAATGCCAATACTAAAGTAGAAAGTAGCAACAAATTTAAAATAAATATCTCGGTTATTTCTAAGTATCTCAAGAAATTTATACCAGATGAATTTTTATTATGTCCCAAATGTTCCAACCAGCTTTAAAAAAAATTTCGGTAGTCAAAAATTTGATAAACAAGAACAAAATACTTCTGGAATTTATAAAATCCCATGTAAAGACTGCACTAAAATTTGCATGGAGAATCTGCAGACGTACCAAGAAGAAAATACCAACATGGTTACTCTCTTCGTACTAGTGATGACAACTCAGCTTTTGCACAAGCATCGTACCTCAGAAGAACATAGAATTAAATTAGAAGACATGTGTTTGATCGTTGTTGAGAGAGATGTTAGTGAAAGATAGCTGATAGAATTCTTTCTTATTAAAAATATAAAGTATTATTATTATTATTGTTGTGATAGCAATGGTTTATTAGATGATTTTACAAAATTATATTGTTGAAAATTTTTCAAAATTGTCATTGTTCATAAAGAATTTCGATAACAATATTACTTAATTGACCAACCATTAGTTATTATAAAATTATATATCCTTTCTGTTTTATTACATTTTCTTCTTAATAAAGAACGAGACTGAAAAAGGAAAGGAGGTTGACCCTTCGAGAGCCTTGCTTCTGTTTTTAAATTTTGTTTTTATTTCCTGTAGGGTTTTGTTATATATATATATATATATATATATATATATATATATATATAATATATATATATATATATATATATATATATATATATATATATATATATATATATATATATATAGCAATCTTAATGTCTCTAACTACAACTTCTTTCATAATTTCCGTCTAAATGGTGGAGTCTGTACCTATATTAACATTAACACTCCTGTGATACGTCTCGTAAATCTAGAAT
>SEYY01002174.1:57500-65000 GCA_009176605.1 Armadillidium nasatum | reverse complement strand
TCCTCTCAAAGACAGCTCCTAACTTTTCTATTTCTTTCGATGGTTCCCCCATCTCTCCTGTTGACAATATAAACATCCTTGGCCTTCACATAAACAAAACAATGTCTTGGAAACCTCATATCACAATGGTTGCTAGGGCAGCCTCAAAGAAGCTGGGAGTTCTGTTTAGACTGCGAGAATTTTTTCTTCTTCGCAGTTACTTCAAGTATAGAAGGGTCTCATCCGCCCTTGTATGGAGTACTGCTCTCATATTTGGGGTGGTTCAGGTTTCACCCGTCTTTTGGATAAGGTTGAGCAAAGGCTAAAAGACTTATAAACTGTTCCGCTCTTTCTAGTTCTTTACTCTTTATTTTTGCAACTTGATGTTGGTGCTTTGTCTCTTTTCTAAAGGTACTACAGCGGCAAATGCTCGAGGGAACTATCCACACGTATACCTCCACCTTTACGGTGTCTTCGTAGCACAAGGGGTGCATTGTCTGCGCATCAATTTTGCGTGGACATAAGCAACTCCAGACTTGTCCGCTGTGGTGCCTCTTTCTTTCCTGCCACCTTGGATTTCCCATCATCTGTGTTTCCTTCTGAATTTAATCTCAATTTCTTTAAGCCGGCGGCTGAGCTCACCTAAGAAATTTACGTTAGGTGGGACCAGAATGGGGGGTGGTTTTTATATTTTGTTTTTTGTACTCTTTTACTTTATTCTTATTCTTCTAACACCCCCTCCTTGAATAGGGCTTTGCTTGTGAGTGGTGGTGATATAATAAATATATAATATATATATAATATATATATATATATATATATATATATATATATATATATATAATATATATATATATATATATATATATATATATATATATATATATATAATATATATATTATATATGTAAAAAAAAATTTTTTTTTGTTAAAAAAAGGGAATATTTTGTAATATATTTTTAAAATTGTCTTTGATTTTGAATGAAGACAATCGCTTCATTTTCAATGTTATATTTAAAATGATCAGTGATTTAAATCTCTTTCATAAGGAAAAGAATATTTTTGAGCTTTTAAGAGATCATCTAGAACAAGGGTTCCCAACCTGGGGTACGCCTGCTATCGATTGGGGGTACACAAAAAAATATATGGCTTAATTAAAAAAGAATGTAAAAGGAAAAAATTAATAGAATATAGATTATAGAATATCAAATTACGAAATTAAATTATTGTTCTTATATATATATATATATATATATATATATATATATATATATATATATATATATATATATATATATATATATATATATATATATATATATATATATATATATATGATTTGTGTGTGTACGAAGGTACTCGTAAATAAAAACATTATGAAGGGGTACGGAAGGAAAAAAAAGGTTGGGAACCGCTGATCTAGAATGTTAAAATGCATCTCTTACTGCCATTGTTAAAAGAGGCAAATATTTGAATCTTGTTCGCTAATTTAAATGGAAGAAATATATCTTTATTCGTTTTATGAATTACTTATTGTTAGAATAAACGAGAAAACTATTATTACCTCTTTGATTTAAAAACTGAAATAGACTTGATGTATGTCTACACTGCAGATGTTTATGCGAATTGCATGCAAGAGTAAAAGCAATCTGGTGTGTATATCGATGTTGCGCACTTCTTAGTTTTACTGAGTTTTGGTGTGCATGTGTGAGTTCTTAAAGGCTGGACAAGGATAAAGGAAACGTTTCTTGATTGTACGAATGGTCGTAAAATATATACAGCGCAAGACCAAATGTTGCCTCCTTTCTCTCTTTACTGGGAAAGAAATCTGAATTTTTCTGCCAACAAAGCAACATAAAATAAAGCTTGGATTTCACAAGAGGCAAACTCACAAATCATTTTCGAGTTACGACCTCAAAATTAATTTTTTTTTTTTTTTTTTTTTTCTGAAACACAACTTAAAGATTTTCATGGTCTCACTGCTTTACTTCCCTCCAAATTCCGAGTTGATTAAATGTGTTTCGATTAACAGAAATAAATTCATTTCTTTCTTTTTAATTAATAAGCAGAGATTAAAGAAAAAAGTATAACGATAAGAATCTGCAAAGGGAAAGATTTGTTATTTATTTTCATATATATATATATATATATATATATATATATATATATATATATATATATATATATATATATATATATATATATATATATATATATATATATATATATATATATATATATATATATATCAGTGATCGAACGGGATTCACGATCCCGATATGTAAATTCCGATCAAGATGTGAAAATTTTAATCACGAAAGATCGGATCCAGATATTCCGATTATTTTATGGCAAAAGGATTTTGTAATTTGGCTAAAATATTTCCCAGAATATTCAAAAAATTTTGATAGATAAGTGCAACCAGCATTCAACATTTTCGATTTTATTGTCAGGGTAGAATAATTGCCAAAAATCAACACACACGTGGGACAGACAACTCTCCTTTCATCTTCTAGATCTGGCATCAGTGGACGGGAAATGACATCAGTGGACGGGATCTGGCATCAGTGGACGGGAAATGACATCAGTGTTGACGAAGGCTCGGACAGAACGAAAAATCTGTGTCAATTTATCAGTTTTTAAAGCTGTAATGTTTGGTGGTTTTTTTCTATACTTTTGCTGTTTCGAAATTTCTAATTAATTATTTTTTTTTTGTTATTAATGATCAGCAGGAGTGTATAATGTAAGTTTAGGAATATACTTTATTGTCTTTTATTCAAATTTCAAATAGTAAAATATTTGCCTTCTTCAATTAGCCTTCTGCCCTTCTATGCATTGGTATATATATATATATATATATATATATATATATATATATATATATATATATATATATATATATATATATATATATATATATATATATATATATATATATATATATATATATATATATATATATAGGGAGATAAATGTGAAAATATTTAAGGCTATTTTGGATTCTGGAGCACAGCATGGCTTGGTTTCTGAAAAGGTGCTTCAATCTTTAGGAATAGAGCATGATTTTTTGAGTGCAATATATATTAAAGATGCTGGCTCCAAAAAAAATTTAAAGACCTTGAGAAATGTAGTATCACTATTAAAGATCCATGGTATAAGTTTCGAGGAATCCGTTTTCATGTTTTGGGTATATGTATGTGATCATCCCACTATTTTAGGTGGTAATTTTTGTTGCCGAAATAAATTAAAAATAGATTTAGATAAAGAGAGGATCACATTCGTTTACGATGACGGTTCAATGGTATACATTTATTTGGGTTCCGAAAGAGAGCTATGTACCAGATTTTTTTGTGGGGTGCCATGCTTGACTTGTGAGAAAGGGACTTTTAAACCCATCTTAGTAGAGAAGGTAAAATTGCATACTGCACATTCAGTTACTAAAGGAAATGGAACCCTACAACATTTGTGACACGAAGACAGACCATGAATTTTTTTTTTTTTTTTTTTTTTTTACCAAATGTAGAAAATTTTAATTTGCTTTCCAGGTTACGTTGATAAAAGAGAAATACAAGTGTTAGCTGTCAATGTAAGAGAGAGGTCAAAGAATGCTGTTAAGATGGTAGCTGACCAAGATTTGGGTAACTTGACAATGGTAGTGAACATTTCTGAGTGTGAATGAGGCTTGAAGATATCTGTTGCCTATGAAGAAAACCATGAGAATAATGAATGGGACAAAGAAAAGATTAGGGCAATGCTGGATCTTGGAGATGACCTTACTCAGCAACAAAAGAGAAATGTAGTTGAAATGGTTTACTCTGTCAGGGGGGGGGGTTCTTATTAAGGGGAATTTTGATATGGGAAATGCCTCAATGACACCACACAGGATAGAATTGTTCGATGATACGCCCATATGTCAGAAGACCAGACGATTTTAAGAGATAATTGCTAGGGAAATTGAAGGACAGTGTGAGGAACTTCTACTTAAGGATATAATTGAGCCAAGCATATCACCTTGGAATTCACCCATTGTACCAGTTCGGAAGAAGGATGGTTCATTGAGAATGTGCCTTGACTACCGTAGATTAAACCTGGTTACCATTCCCCAGAAATTCCCAATTCCTAACCTGACGGACACCGTTTTCATTTTACAATGAAAAATTTTTTTCTCTTGTTTGGGTATGGTAAAGAGTTATTACCAATTGGATTTAGAAAAATGTAGTAGAACATACTGTACACTGCTTTTTCAATTTCACAGGGACACTACCAATTCAGGAAGTTATGTTTTGGCTTAGTTAATGCACAGGTAGCTTTCCAAAGAGGCATGCAGGAAATTTTAAAGGAATTTTCACGAAATAAAGTAATTATTTATATTGACGACTTACTCATGATGGATTCAGATTTTGACTCTCACCTAAAGTTAATGAAGAAGGTCCTTGGAACTCTTGAAAAGGCAGGGATAATGATTAAACCATATGAATGCCAGCAGTTTAAGCCTGAAGTGCGTTTTCTTGGCCATGTTGTCAGTAAAAAGGGACTCAGGAAAGCTCCTGAGTACACTAAAAAAGTGATTGAATTTCCTCAACCAGTGAAAAGAAGACAACTTAGAGAATACTTAGGCATCGACAATTTTCAAAGAAAATTTATCCCAAATTGTTCAGAACTTGCAGCTCCTTTGTCAAAATGTACAGGAGGAAACTCAAATGATAAGATACAGTGGAGCGAAGGAATGGAGATCTCGTTTACAAGATTAAAGGAAGAGGTAGCTAAAGAAATAGAGTTGGCTTACCCTGACTATAGTGAAGGAGCTTCTAAATTAGAACTATTAGTCGATGCATCGGCACCTCCTCACCCCTACCCCACACACCGAGAGCGCTGATTCCCCACCTGATCCCCCCAAGAGGTCCATGAGCCTCCAATGGCGCATGCGTACCATCTCAATATTTTGCACACACACAAACACCCTGGTCTCGTTGTTTCTCTTCTTTGTCCTTTGTGAAACCCCACCTGTTCTCTCATAAATACATCTACGCTGTTTCGATAGTCGTATGATTAATTGATAATGTTGCTTTAAGATGGTATATTACTCTCAAATTCCCTGGAAACATGTCTAAAATCTCTGTATGATGGTTCAAAGATGTTATCTATGTACGTTCCTGGGCCCCTAAAGTGAGAAATATACATAAATATGTTACCTTCTTTTTGAAATAAGTTTGAAGCCACGTGATCAAGATGTTCGGAAACCGCGTGATCAGAAATTTAAGATGGTAGATGGATGACATCATATTGTTTTGGTACATGTGTGAGTGTGGAGTGCATGTGTGTATGTATGTGTGTGTGTGCGCGCGCTCGCGCTCGTATGTGGAGTAGAAGAGCCTTTATACTCTTTTACATAAATCAGTGTGTTAGCCTTAAAAATAAATAAATTTTTAATAAGTAAATTTGTTTTTCAAAAGATTTTACATTTTTTAAGAAATATAAAATAATTTATTATTGGAAGGTTTTGAAAATAAATTTTAAAGTTTTATATCTTAAAACAAATATAAAGATTGTAAATATGAAATAGGAATAAATCGAATCGTGTTTCTGCTTGTATGGGAGGACTGCCTGCAAGACTTGGTTCACACTAGAGGAGAATCTATGATGTTTTGAGTATTTGTAAAAGATAAATCACCATAACAACACTTAACCTGCTGGACAACCATGTTTTGTCCTTTGAATATTATCTGACGGAAGAGCTTGACATTTTTCACCTTGTATTCCAGAATGACAATTATAGAGTCAACTGGGTTGCAAATGTGTTTGCGGGGCGTAATAGACATTCAGGAGCAATCAGACATTTAAACTGGCCCATTGATTTGAACCCACTTAAGGACCTTTGAGATCACCTGGAGCAACGAGTCAAACGCCAAGATGGGATTCACTCTCGTGATAGTCCTACACACTATTGGTGGATGTCCGATACAAGTGACTTTTTTTTGTCTTATATATATTATATATATATATATATATATATATATATATATATATATATATATATATATATATATATATATATATATATATATATAATAGGACAGAATTAACTCATCGCATGGAGTTTAATATTAGTAGGTGGCCCACTATTCCATTAGGATTGTGTTTTATTGCATTCATAGTGATCCAGAAGGAATAACACAGATAGGTTTAGATAATTCATATTTTTTAGAATAACCAATACGCAGTATACACATCATGACCAGTTCGAGCGTATAACATCTAAACTGCAAAACAATCCATTCTCTGTCCGTATAACAAATTTAGTTCCGAAAGATTTCATAATCACAACAAGTGTGTACGTATTGTGGTGTCAGCGTCTTCATTTGGCCTAGAGTGCCTTAAGAATGGATATACATAACAAAGAGGTATTTGCCATCAAGAATATCGCATTACTGTATACAGTGTGCCGGATTCTCTTCCCACTCAGGGTGAGTGGCAGCAACCATAGAAGGCAATGTCACAGCTGCCTGAGAGGCTACTTCTGTGAGTAATGACAAGTTTTTTTTTTTATTTCTCAGTACTGAGAGGTAGGTTCCAAACGAGCGTTCTGTTAAGAAACATACTTCGTAGAGTCAGACATGTGTCCATTTCCGACCACACAGTTCGAAGAAGCTCTACGAGCCCGAAATTTACGCTAGACAGCCAGAAATTGGCACTATTCTCACCAGGGTGCATCGGATTGCCTGACTGCAGTTGGCACTAGTCTATGAAAATTGAGTTTAATAATATACCCTTCTACACTTATGAGTCTCGATTCTCAATACATGTACGGGACGGATCTCAGCTAGTGTGGAGACGTCTAGGAGAGCACTTTACCCCTTGCAACATTTCTTCTAGGGTTCTTTTTGGAGACTGCCCTTTGTTAGTATGAGCTGGTATACTTTTGGTTACATGTACAGTCGTCAACAGAAGTTCGTTCCTATTAAGCTGGAAATAAATATTTATATAAAATGGGGATCATGTCAGGTTCAGCCAATCACAGTTCAATTAAGCCCCGCTCAATGTTTTTATTTTCTTTTTATTCAAAATAGAGCTTTTATGAAATGATTTCCATTTTATATAAATATTTATTTCCAGCCTAATAGGAACGAACTTCTGTTGACGACTGTACCTGACGGGTGAACTTAACGACTGAAAGGTATGTACACGACACCCTTCAGGTATGCATACTTTTCATAGTGCCTTTCCGCTCACTTTATTGAAAGTACATACTAATTACTCAGGGACAGTGTCAGACTATACACTTCAGCAGTCATTCGTCTGTACTCTCAAAGAGGAAGGAATCCACCTCCTGCTCGTAGCTGCGAAAACCCCAGACTTGAATCTCATTAAACATGTTCGGAATATGTTGAGGTGGAGTGAAATATGCTCGGTCAGCGCTCTGGAAACTGGAATGCCCGTTAACAGAAGAGTGAGAAAAGAACTAGTAAAGACGCCAACACTTGGATCTTTTCATCAATGCAGAAACTCTTGGAGGAAGTACAC
>SEYY01002174.1:40000-47500 GCA_009176605.1 Armadillidium nasatum | reverse complement strand
AAATTTTGAACTCCACAGATTACACACATCCTCATTTAATTTATTAATTTATTAATTTGAGATGAACAATGTTAAAGTATTTAATTGTTATTTATTAAATATAATCTAATTCTCACAGTCTGTATAAAACAACCATGTAGAATATATAGAAGTAATAATAGACCAATTAATAGCTAAAAGGTCAATAAATTCAGACACACTAAATGATAATGGTATCGAACAATTTGCTCATAGAGACATCACTATATATATATATATATATATATATATATATATATATATATATATATATATATATATATATATATATATATATATATATATATATATATATATATATATATATATATATATATATATATATATATATATATATATATATACTATATATATATATATATATATATATATATATATATATATATATATATATATATATATATATATATATATATATATATATATATATATATATATATATATATATATATATATATATATATATATATATATATAATTTGAGTTATTTAAAAAAAAAAAATAAATTTTAATTAAGGAAAATTGCTAATAAATTTGCTCCACCTCTTTTGAGTATATATTTAAGAGAAATATGAGAAATGAGTGTCATTTTAAAAGTAGGAATAAGGAAAACATGTGAATACAATTCAAAATAAATGAACCATAAAACATCTGAAATAAAAAAAATTTGAAAATCACAAGAGAACAAAATATTAGTAGATATTTTTTTTGTACATCGGTTTATTTAACGTGATTTTCCTTTCTAAAAACTACAATATTTCTTTTACGTTGTACCTAAGATTCCGAATAATTCTTCTACAGGGTTAGCCGTACACAAACGACTTCTCCGTTTCAAACTCTTCAGGAGCTGGAGTTTCAGAATATAGTATAGAATATATATATATATATATATATATAATATATATATATATATATATTATATATATATATATATATATATATATATATATATATATATATATATATATATATATTATATATATATATATATATATATATATATATATATATATATATATATATATATATATATATATATATATATATATATATATATATATATATATATATATATATATATATATATATATATATATATATATATATATATTAGCAGGGAGAGGATGTAGTGCTGCTATCAACCCGGGCATAACCCGCGAAGTTATAGGATGGTCTAGACCATTCCGTTTCACTCCGTTGCTCTTTAGTTCGTTCCTTTTCACGTTTCACCTTATCAGAGGGCTTCTAGTGTATCCTCATCTCATATTAGTGTGTTTTTGCTACCATTACCTCTCCACCCTATTTCTTCACATATTTCCACAAATTTACAAGCGCTTACTCATACACTACCTTTTTAAACAAAACAAAAATGGCGAAACATAAAGCTGCCTCGGGATACTTGGAAGGGCCGCATCCAAAGAATGCCCCTCATTCACTCCTCACCCATCATCCCCCTCCGATGATGGGGATAATGCCGTCAAAGAACTCGCGTTCGGCTTGCCCAGGTGCACGGTCTTCTTTTTTCATTAATATTTGCAACATTCGCTTTCTTTTTTCTAATTTCCTCTTTGTTGAACACCACCTCTCTTATTCTAAATCTTGTATCTTGTTCTTAAACTTAGGTGCTTGAGTTAGCTGACAGAAACCTTATTCTGTCACCTTCTACTATCTCTATCCTCAATTTTCAGCCAAAGGCGGATGTTGCGTATATGTGCAAGACAATGTTGTTTGTTCTCGTATCTCTAATTTGAGGTCTTCTGAATTATCTACTTTATGGTTTAAGCTCTTTTGCAATTTTATTACTGAATTTATTTGTTCTGTCTATAAAAAATTCTTCGATTCTTTAAACTCCAAAATTTTTTCTTCTCCTCCTTTTTTCCGAAATCATCATTTTAGGTGATTTCAATATTTACCTCGGCTAATGGCTTTTTTTCTAGTTCTCATGATTCAGCTAGGGAATTCGTCTACGATTTTATATCCATAACAACCTTTATCAGTTGGTACAACTACCTACCCTTATCCCTGACCGTCTTCGTGATAAACCCAATATACCTGATCATTTCTTAACCTTTTATTCATCTCCTTAAACTGCTAAACTCTTTCCTCCTCTGGGTTCCTTCGATCACCTTCTTATCTCTGTTTCTTGCCCTGTCTATTCAAGTCTTCCACAAGAACGGCCCAGCATAACCTAGGTGATAACCTCTTGTATGGAGGCGTACATTCCAAATTCTTTCCCTTCAACTAAACCTAAAAACCTTGGTTTAATTGCTATCCGCCGCAGGGATATTGGCTTCAGGGATTACAGGAATCTTGAAACCCCAGAAACTCATTCAAATTATATTTCATACCGGAATCGCGAAAAATCTATTGTTAATGACACCAAAAACCCTTTTCTCCGTGCAATAATTTTTCTGGTTCCTCTTTCTCTCGCTCTTTCTGACATATCGAAAAAAATTTCTACTCTAACTTTGCTTCTTCCTCTTTCACTCCTCTAGTATCTTCTGACGACACAACTACCGTTTTACCTTTTACTGAAACTGCACTCTTCGTTCAAACTTTTGCCACTAACTCTACCTTAGACAATTCCGGAGTTATTGAAAATTGAGTAACACAAAATATAAAGGACTGATCACCCCGCCAAACTGGATAATGGAAAAATTACTGGACCTATTAGTTTTGTTTGGGAATATATTACTTATCTATAATTACAAATAAATATTTAAAATTTTTCGATCTCTTAATTAAAAATATTACAGTATATTTAATAATTTAAAGTTCCACATGTATAAAAAAAAGTTTTTGTGAAACTCCCCTCCGCCACTCTCACCATAACGGTAAAAAATTTATATTTCATTGTGTAATAATACAAAGATATTTTTAAAAATATATAAAGTTTTAGTGCTGTCTGCAGCTAACTATTCTCAGTTATTCTCTATAAATCTTTTTCATCTCTTTCAAGACACAGAACGGTTGCTGAACTATCCTTACAAGGATTCATTTCTAAACGCATAGTTCCTCCTCTAAGGAGATCTCGTGTCATATGTCTTTCCACACTCTATCTTCCTACCTTTCAGGCTCTCATACTTAACAGATACGCTTATTCTTTCATGTACTTTACCGTCTAATGTCTAAAACATCCTTTTCTCTTCTACTATGCTGTGCATGACGGCATATCGGCTTTTAATTTGCAAATGTGCTTTGGTTTTTTCTCTTCTGGGTTGTTTAATTTTGGTTGCTTCCAATAAGGTTGCACAAACAAACACACATATTACCTATATATATATATATATATATATATATATATATATATATATATATATATATATATATATATATATATATATATATATATATATATATATATATATATATATATATATATATATATATATATATATATATATATATATATATATATATGTGTGTGTGTGTGTGTGTGTGTGTGCATTACTGTATTTAATGAGTTATACTTCATATATAGTGAGTATTTGTACTCCTAAAGTTAGCGAGTTCTTCAAAACAAATTGTAGACAGATTTGGTACCAAGAGAAGATATTGATTAAAAACTCGTTATGAGAATTATGTAACTAAAAACTTTTCATTTTTTTTTTTTTTTTTTTTTTTTTTTTTTTTTTTTTTTTTGTGAAATTGCAACTTGCCTTTTCTCCAACTCAATTCAGCTACAAGAGTCGTATTAAATTTCATTTTTTTTTTTTTTTTTAAATATTTTTTATAAATAGTGTTCGCAACACTTCTGTGAAAGTGGTTTAAGGCTTTCTTTATTATTGATTAAAACATCACGGTAGAATGTAACTCAAAAAACTATATATATATATATATATATATATATATATATATATATATATATATATATATATATATATATATATATATATATATATATATATATATATATATATATATATATATATATATATATATATATATATATATATATATATATATATATATATATATATATATATATATATATATATATATATATATATATATATATATATATATATATATATATATATATATATATATATATATATATATATATATATATATATATATATATTAAACTTTAAAATAATAGTGTTATCTTAAAATCCTAATTTTAAGTCATAAAATAAAATGATCATATTTTATTTATTCCAAACACAAGAGTCAAGAATATTCCATTTCACACAATCTCCTTTTCTCTCTGAATCTTACAAAGTCAAATTTACTCTTTGTTTTAAATACAATCCTTCTTATCTAAAAACTTATTATTTCCTGAAATAGAGATAAGAATTTCAATTTTACAAAAAGTAGATAAAACTCCAGTTGTTCAAGGAGCGTTGCACGTACTGTGAGGGGTAAATATATCTTTGATATTTATTTTATTTGTGTTTAATAGCATTTCATAATCAGACCATTTTTGTATTATATTTACTACCTATTTTAATTTTGGTTACGTTATTTCAAATATATTAAATTCTAGAGGAAGGAAAAATTATTATTTAAAATATTTGACTTTAAATTCTTCATTGAGATTGAGATGAAAGTTTTAAAGAAAATTTTGTCCAACGATTACCTTTATTTTCACTTTTCTACTGTCACTGTTTTATTATTTTTATTAAAATAATAATAATAATAATAGTAATTATTATTATTATTATTATTATTATTTATTATCATGATTAGGATCAATATTATTACAGTTAGGACCATTATTATTAACATAAACCTATCGTTTGCCGATTTTTGAACACTCTCTCTCTCTCTCTCTCTCTCTCTCTCTCTCTCTCTCTCTCTCTCTCTCTCTCTCTCTCTCTCTCTCTCTCTCTCTTTCTCTCTCTCTCTCTCTCTCTCTCTCTCTCTCTCTCTCTCTCTCTCTCTCTCTCTCTCTCTCTCTCTCTCTCTCTCTCTCTCTCTCTTTCTCTCTCTATTTTTAGTCCTACCATAATTGATTTGCCATTAACAACTGAGTATCAAACGAATCTTTGTAAAAGGATAGTTATATATTTGTATATATGCATGTATATGTAACCTTATTTGTTGGGTCATTTAAAGTCCTATCCAATTCTTTTATTATTGCATGTAAGCATTTAAATGTTTTCAATTTGTGTTTCTACTGTTATATTTATTATCATATATATATATATATATATATATATATATATATATATATATATATATATATATATATATATATATATATTATATATATATATATATATATATATATATATATATAATATATATATATATATATATTATTATTATTATTTATTTTTTTTTCTTATATCTCCTCAGGTAGGCAAATTACACCGAAGAAGTTGGGGAAAATCTATCCTGGTCAATGGTGGACAACATGTCCAGATACACGGCATTTGAAAGTAAGCAAGTTAAAGGAAGTTGGGAAAACAGATAAAGGGAGTGTGTTCCAGATTTTACCAGTAGAGTATATGTAAGATTGAGCATAGCAGTTAAGTCTGGCGTCGGAGAGTTGGACAGAGATAAAATGAGACTGTGTAGAAAGGCGCGTCGCACGAGCTCTTCTCAATGGAGGAGGTATGCGACAAGAGACTTCAGAAGAGCAGTGTCCATTGTAATAGCGATAGTAAAGAGAAAGTGACGCAACAATTCGACGGACAGAAAGAGATTGGAGATAGTTAGTAAGAGCAGGAGAGTTGATGAGACGAAAAGCCCTAGACTCCGCCTTCTCAAGGAGAGCTGCATGAGTGGAACCACCCCAGATGTGCGAGGCATACTCCATACAGGGACGGACAACACCCCTATACAGAGCAAGCAACTGGGGTGGCGTGAAGAAATTCTGAAGGCGCCTCAGAACACCCAACCTCTTAGAAGCTTGTTTAGAAAGAGAAGTAATGTGATCTTTATAAGAAAGATCACGAGAAAAGGCTACGCCAAGAATATTAAGAACAGATGAAGGTTTGAGTTGGGTGATTTCGAAGAAGACATTATAGTTGTGTGGAAGATTGTGTCGAGTGGAGAGATGGAGGAATTGAGTTTTTGAGGCATTGAAAACAACCATGTTTTCTCTGCCCTAATTTGAAATACGTGAAAGATCAGAGATTAGTTGCTCCAAGGCTACCCTTCTCGAGTTTATCAACTGCTGTTGGATGGGGCGTTTTTCAAACTGGAGGGAGTAATGAAGGGTGGAGTCATCAGCATAGGAGTGGATAGGAGATGAGGTAATAGAAAGGTCATTAATGAAAAGCAGAAAAAGTTTTGGAGATAGGACAGAACCCTGAGGAACAAAACTATTAATAGATTTAAAGAAAGAACGATGGCCGTCTACAACAGCTGCTATAGAACGACCGGAAAGGAAATTAGAGAGAAGGATAGATACCGAAAGAGGGAAGTTTAGAAATTAAAGCTTTGTGCCAGACTCTATCGAAAGCTTTCGATATGTCCAGCGCCACAGCAAAGATTCACCGAAATGCCGAAGAGCGGAGGACCAAGAGTCAGAGAGAAGGGAAAGAAGATCACCAGTAGAGCGTTTCTTACGAAAAGCCATACTGGCGATCAGAGATAAGATTAGAAGAATTGAGATGTTTCCAAATCTTCCTGTTAAGGATAGATTGAAAAACTTTAGAAAGGACAGAGGCAAAGAAATTCAGACGGTATTTAGAGGGTGGAAAAAGGTCCCCCTTCTTCGGCACAGGCTGAATGAGAGCACGTTTCCAACAAGAAGGGAAGGTTGAAGTAGAGAGACAAAGACGAAATAGTTTACCAAGGCAGGGTGCAAGCTCAGAAGCACAAGTTTTGAGAACCACAGGAGGAATACCATCGGGACCATACGCCTTCTTAGTATTAAGCTCAGAGAGAGAGAGAGAGAGAGAGAGAGAGAGAGAGAGAGAGAGAGAGAGAGAGAGAGAGAGAGAGAGAGAGAGAGAGAGAGAGAGAGCAGAAATGACATCTTTAAAAGAAATTCTAATTTTAGGCATAACTGAGTTGGAGGGGGTTGAAGGAGGAGGAATAGCTCCGGAATCGTCTAAGGTTGAATTAGAGGCAAAAGTTTGAGCAAAGAGTTCAGCTTTAGAAGAAGGTAAAACAGCAGTTGTGCCGTCGGAAGATACTAAAGGAGGGAAAGAGGAAGAAGAAAAGTTAGAGTTGACATTTTTTGCAAAATGCCAGAAAGAGCGTGAGGAAGAGGAACCAGAAAGATTATTTCATTTTCTACGGAGAAAAGAGTTTTTGGTGTTACGAAGGATAGATTTTGCACGATTCCGAGATGAAATATAAGTAGCATGAGTTTCTGGAGTTTGAAGACGACGGTAATCCCTGAAGGCAATATTCCTGCCGTGGATAGCGTGAGAACAAGCAGAGTTAAACCAAGATTTGTTAGGTTTAGTAGAAGGTAAAGAAAATGGAAATGTACACGTCCATGCCGGAGAGAATCACCTCAGTAATGCGTTCTGCACACTCCAAGTGACCCCTTCTCCC
>SEYY01002174.1:0-27500 GCA_009176605.1 Armadillidium nasatum | reverse complement strand
GGACCCTTCAGAACTTTTTCACATCACCCAAGTTACTTGCTCTTTATAGAATCATTGTTCTACCTTGTATAATATATGCATTATAT
Source organism: Armadillidium nasatum (assembly GCA_009176605.1). NCBI lineage: Eukaryota > Metazoa > Arthropoda > Malacostraca > Isopoda > Armadillidiidae > Armadillidium > Armadillidium nasatum. The sequence goes on along the minus strand of SEYY01002174.1, from coordinate 27,414 downwards.
ATCAAAGGTATTTCCATTCACACACCCTTTCTTGAGAGGGGGGAATTTGAAGGCTTTTCACCTTATAAATTCTTCTGTTCTAACTAAACTCTCTCCAACTTCTTTCTACCTTCGAAGTTGTTGCATCAGTTCTTCTTTTAATATTGCTATTACAGTGGCATTGCTCTATATTGTTCTATACTGAATTCTGTAGAATCTAGCCGCATACCTTCTCCTTTGCAAAAAACTTGTGTGACTTACCAATCCCCAAAAACTTATTCTTTCTCAGTCCACTTCTCTGATTGATTGTTCAGTCTTACATAATGGTACATACATACTGGCTGGTAAACTCTGGAAATTACTTCTTTCCTCTATCTTCCCCACTTTCTTTGACTTAATTTAAAACTTTAATACACCCTGTAGTTGTTCATGCAAGCTTTTAATCAATTGATTTTGATTTCTTGTCAGAGAAGTAAAAATGATCTTTTTCATTATTCAAAAGAAATTTCCATTTATTTTACTCATTAGTGTAACTAGAAAATTTTTCGTTATTTCCTTTATTTGAGAGTATTTAAGGATCTGTTTTCTTAAAACTCCAGAAACCCATCCAACTTATATTCCATATAGAAATCGTGAAAAATCTTTCTCCATTACTCGAAAAACTATTTTTTTTTTTTCAATAGAAAATGAAATTATCTTTTTGTTTCCTCTTCCTTATGCCCTTTCTTGCATTTACAACAAATGTTAATTCTAACTTTGCCTCTTCTTTATTCCATCCTCTTGGATTTTCAGAAGGTGCAGCTACTGTTTTGTCTTTTGAAAATCCGCTGAACTTTTTCGATCAAACCTTTGCCTCTAATTCTTCCTCAAACGATTCCGGAGGCTGTTCTTTTTCTTTCCTAACATTGCAATTTCTTATAAATATGTTATTTATGCTCTCTACGAACTTACCACTAAGAAGGTGTTTGGTCCTGACGGTATCCCTCCTGTGATTCTCAAAATTTGAACTTCTGATTAGGAACCGACCGGGGCCCCGGCTAAAAATCAGGGAAAACCGGGGTTTGCCTGCCGGGGTTAAAATGGCAAATTATACTTGAGGGGACAATCCAAATTTTTTTTTAATTTTCAGCCAATTCTCTTGAAATTTTCGGTGTATATAGCTTTTTTCCTGGTGAAAAAAGTCCATTTCTAGCGTTTTTCTGAGTCTATAACTGCTAAAAAGTTTTTTTTTTTTTTTTGAGGGGAAATTTGACCCTTTTCAAATGAATGGCGGGGCCAAACCACTTTTCGGAATAACTTGAAATTTGGATGTATATTCATAATTCTATTGGCAACGAAAACATGTAACAGACATTTGTTCCCAGAGTTATAGAAAAAATGTTATAAGCCCAAAACTGAACAACTATAGAAAAAAATCCACCTTTTCGGTCAATAAAATTTAAAACAAAACTATAACTATAACATTCCTTATTTTAGGAGGGTGCATAGAGAAGGGATGGGGCTACAAATTCTTCTCTATACTTTATTCGATGCGAGTCGTTGGTTTCGAGATATAGCCTCTCAAAAAAGGTCCATAGGTAGCGTGTTTTTTAAATAATTTTTTTCTCGGGAAGGGTACGATTTTTTTTTTTTTAAAAAAATTTCGTGCTTATATCTTTTTTTCTAGATGTGATATCAAAAATCTGTTCTTACCAATGCAAGAAATTGAGGCTAAGATTATTCAGTTAAATTTTCAGCTCATGTGGACTAGTGGTTTGACCCCGTTATTCATTTTTTTCAACTTTGTGTCCAAATAACTTTCAAACCATAATATACTCAGAAAAATGCTCAAAATCAACTCAGAACTTTTGGAAAAAATGCATATTCCCTGAAAATTTTAGCTCAATCAGTCAAATAATAAAAAAATAAAAATAAACAATAAAAGAAAATTAAGATATTTCTTCTTGCTTTTTTAAAATTTTCTCTTTTTTTCTGTTTCTTTTGACTATTCCTTTTCTGCTAGTGAATGTTCATTTTTGTGTTTTGATTTTATGCCCCATAAAGATTTGGTTGAAAATTTTTTACTTGTACCACCCGGAGGTCCTCTTCTAATTTTCTGACTGCAGATGTTACATTTAGCTATTTCGAGCCTATCCTGAAACATTGTAAAGTACTCTCCATACTGCTGAAGCTGATATTTTAACCATATTGATTGAAAGTATAAAAAAATAATAATTTTTAAATAATGTAGCTAATTGATTCAAGTTTGATACAAAGCAATGATATAACAATGATATGTATAAATATAGGTTATAGTGATTCAAACTTTACTTTGATTCAAATTTTACTTTGTGGGCTTACAGGTAAAGCTGTTGAATCACTATTATGAATCAAATTTTTTATTTTTTTTTAATTTTTGGACTTTTTATTTTTTTTAATCTGTAATTTTCTGACATTTTTCCAGAGAAAATGCATATAATCATTAATTTAAGTGAATGTTGGCTATTCTACGCCTTTCTTATAATTAAATAAACCTCAATTAACTTTATATCTAATTGGTTTAACCAAAAATTTTAGTGCTTTTGACCTCTTCATAAATTTTAGACAACCCCGACCAGAACCCCGGCCCCGGCTAAACTTGGGTGACCCCGGCCCTGGCAAAATTCCAGCCCCGGTCGGTCCCTACTTCTGATCTTACACTCTCCCATGGTAAACCATTTCATCTCTGTCTTTCTTCTATTACCTTCCCTTCCTGCTGGAATTTCTCTTGGAATCTAATGCCTTGTAGCATGACACTAGATTCCAAGAGCCTACGTGCTTAAAGCATGTTGTTACATTATATATATATATATATATATATATATATATATATATATATATATATATATATATATATATATATATATATATATATATATATATATGACAGCCTTTTGAGAGAAGTTCGAAAATTTTTTAAGCCTTGAGGGGTCCCCTCTAAATTTCGTATAGGTAACTGCGAGAAGCTAACTCACACACAACTCATGCAACTCAATATGTGCCATGCATAGTTGACGCACTCTCTCTCTCTCTTCTCTCTTCTCTCTCTCTCTCTCTCTATATATATATATATATATATATATATATATATATATATATATATATATATATATATATATATATATATATATATAGGAAACCGACCGGGGCCCCGGCCCCGGCCAACCCCGGCCATTTTTACTGACCCCGCCCCCGGCCCCGGCTAAAAATCAGGGAAAACCGGGGTTGCCGGCCGGGGTTAAAATGGCAAATTATACAAAAAAAAAAAAATTTCTTTTTTTTTATTTTCAGCCGATTCTGCTGAAACTTTCAGTGTATATAGATTTTTTACCGGTAAGAAAAGTCCCTTTCTAGCGTTTTTCCGAGTCTATTACGGTTAAAAAAAAAAATTTTTTTTGTGGAAATTTTACCCTTTTTCAATAGAATGGTGGTGCCAAACCACTTTTTATAATGAGCTGAAAGTTGGACTATTTATTCAAAATTATATGGGCTACAAAAGCCTCTAATAGACTTTTGTTTCCAGAGTTATAGAAAAATGTTATAAGCCAAAAACTGACCAACTATAGAAAAAAAAATTTTTTGAACTAAAAAAATCCACCTTTTCAGACAAAATCTTTTTTTTAAAAATACAACTATAACATTTCCTATTTTTGGTGTGTATAGAGGAGGGGTGGGGCTACAAATTCCTCTATGTACTTTATTCGATGAGATTCGTTGGTTTTGAGATATAGCCTTCAAAAAGGTCCATTTTTGGCCAAATTTCAAAAATTCCCAAAGTTTGAGGGGCTATATCTCGCTTCAAAACAAAGGGCATTTAAAAATGCACTAAATAAAAATTGTTGCCCTGTTCCTCTTCTAAACAATATTCACAAATAAAAAAAAAAATAAGGTAGCATTTTTTTTTTTAAATAATTTTTTCCTCCAGAAGGGTACGATTTTTGCAAAAAAAAAAATTCTAGACATGATATTAAAAATCTATTCCCACCAATGCAAGAAATTGGGGCAAAGGTATTCAGTTAAATTTTCAGCTCATGTGGACCAGTGGTTTGACCCAGTTATTCATTTTTTTCAACTTTGGGTCCAAATAAGTTTCAAACCGTTATAGACTCAAAAAAATGCTCGAAATCAACTCAGAACTTCGTGAAAAAATTCACATATTTTGAAAATTTCAGCTCAATCATTTGCAAAATTAAGAAAATTAAGATTTTTTTCTTTTCTGTTTCTTTTGACCGCTCCTTTTCTGCTAGTGAATGTTCATCTTTGTGTTTTGATTTTAGATACTCCAAAAAGATTTGGTTGAAATTTTTTTTACTTGTAGCACCCGGAGGTTCTCTTCTAATTTTCTGACTGCAGATGTTACATTTAGCTATTTCGAGCCTATCCTGAAACATTGTAAAGTATTCAAATACTGCAGAAGCTGATCTTTTAGCCATATTGACTGAAAGTATAAACAAAATAATAATTTTAAATAATGCAGCTAAATGATACAAGTTTGATACATAGAAAAAAAATAACAATGATATGTATAAATACAGGTTAAATTGATAATTTTATATCTTACATTTTTTCAAACTTTACCTTTGGGTCTTACCTAGGTAAACGTGTTAAATCACTATTATGAATTAGAATAATTTTTTTTTTTTTAATTTTTGTACTTTTTTTAAACTTTAACTATACAAAACTGTAATTTTCTGATTTTTTTTTTAGAGAAATGCATGTAATCATTAATTTAAAGTGAATGTTTGGCTATTCTACTCCTTCCTTACAATTAAATAAACCTTATATCTAATTTTCTTAACCAAAAATTTCAGTGCTTTTGACCTCTTTACAAATTTTAGGAAACCCCGGCCATAACCCCGGCCCCGGCCCCGCCCCGGCCAAATTTGGGTGACCCCGGCCCCGGCCCCGGCCCCGGCCAAATTCCAGCCCCGGTTCCATATATTATATTATTTATTATATAATAATATATATATATATATATATATATATATATATATATATATATATATAATATATATATATATATATATATTATATATATATATATATATATAATACTGTAACGATAAGCAAAAGTTAAATTTGTTTTATTATTTCAGAAGCGAAAACCGAAAACCCATTTCCATAAAAAGAGCTGCGTAGGTTTTTTTGAAATTTCCATACGCGATTACGGTTGAAGTGCTTTATTTTTTTTTTTAAATAATGCGGTTGCGGTTGCTGTTCCGAAGCTTCGCTCCATCAATATATATATATATATATATATATATATATATATATATAATATATATAATATATATATATATATATATATATATATATATATATATATATATATATATATATATATATATAATATATGCTTTTTTTTTTTTTTCTCACCCCTTGACCGCCCTTAAAGAGGCGGCCACTCTTCGCTCAGAAAGCCCGTCGCCGCACCTCCGGCCTCCTCCACAGGTCTTCCAGTGACTGAAGATATTCCAGGCTATCCTGGAACGTTGAGTTGTTGGGCAAGTTAAAAGAAAGTGAGACACAGTCTCCGGTGCTGTCCCGCACCTGGTGCAGACTGGGGTATTGGTTTGATTTATTTTGAATTTGTAGTGTTAGAGGTTTGGGTGATGGCCGCATCTCAGCTTGGCTAATGTTGCTTTTGTAGGGTTGGGGAGAGTGTCGATTATTTTAGAGATGTTAGGTGGGGGGGTGTTGAGAATGTTGTTGGGTTTGCGTTGCCTTAGATAGGTGTCTGTAAGGGTGGTGTGGATATGTTTGATGTGGGAGACATTGTTAAGGGGGGGAGGGATATTGTTGAAGATAAGTTTGTAGAAATGTGCGGGAGATGATGGAGGTTGTTTAGTCTGTATCTGTTTGGGTTTGAGAGAGTGGTATGGCAAGGATGATAGGGCAATACTGTTTTAGAGTAGAAATGTGTCCCTAACATTTCTAAGTGTGAAGTTATGGGAAAGATTTTGGTTTCATCGTGTAGGTGTTGTTGTGGGGTAGTTGACGTACATCTAGTTATTATTCTGAGCGCTTTGTTCTGTGTGATTTGTAAGTTGTTTATGTTTTGTTTGGAAAGTAATGGGTGTCATAAAGGGGCTGAGTAGTTGAGGACGGGGCGTATGAATTGTTTGTAAGTTGTGATGGCTATGTGTTGATGATTGTGTATGTTTGCATTGGCTATGATTTTTAGTGCGTTTAATTTTCTGTTTGCAGATGAAGTGATATTTTGTATGTGTTTTGAGAATGTAAGGTGAGGATCCAATGTTATTCCAAGAATCTTTGGGTATTTGTTTAGAGGGATAAGTGTGTTGTTTAGTTGGACTTGGGGGTGTGAGGATGATAACTGACTGTCAGTTGTAATGAGTGTTATTGAGGATTTGCTGGGGGAAGCAGTCATTCTGTTTGTTGTTAACCACTCTTGTATTTGGTTGATGTATACTTGTGTTAGATGGGTGGCGGTAGCAAGGTTTTGGTGAGTTGTTGCAATGGTGATGTCGTCTGCATATGTTGTGATGTTTGTGTGTAAGGACTGAGGTGTTGGTAGGTCAGACGTGAAAAAATTAAAAAGTGTGGGTGATAGTATGGCTCCTTGTGGGACTCCGTTTTTAATGTTGACTGTGGGATTTTTGGTTTCTGTATTGGACTTGTGCAGTTCTGCCTGATAAAAAGTTAGATATCCAATTTCTGGTGTTTGTAGGCAAGTTTGACTGTAGAATTTTGTTTATGAGGGTGTGTTTGGGGACAGTGTCAAACTCTTTATTTATATCGATGGCTATGAGTATTGTTTTGTGTGTTGGTTGTTGATTTAGACCATTGATTATTGGTTGTGTTGTGTTTATAAGTGCTGTGGTTGTTGAATGTTTTTTTTTTTTTGATTCCTGTTGGAAACTTGGTTTGGGAACATGTGGTTGGATAATGGTTAAAATTAGTTTTTCTAGGAGTTTGCAGAGAGTGGAAAGAAGTGAAATGAAGGGTTTGTTGGGTCTTTTCCTGGTTTTAATTTGGGTATAATTATTGCTTTTTTCCAAAGGGGAGGGATATAGTTGAACTGAAAGGATTTGTTGAAGATGTGTGTGAGATAGGTGATAGTTGAGTGTGATAGGTGTTTTAAGTGAATATTGGATATGTTGTCAGGGCCTGTAGCAGGGGAGTTTTTTAGTTTTTTATAGCTTGTTAGGTATTGTTTGAGGTGATTTCGTTTGTAGGGTCAATGCTGTTTTTTACTTGCTTTAGGTTTCTAATTATTTTCCTGTTTTGTAAGTGTGTTGATTTGTGACTTTGTTTTGTGAAGCGTGTAGCTAGGGTGTTTATATGTTTTTTGGGAGTAAGTGGGGCGTTAGTGCTTTGGTCTGTGATTGTTTCGTGAGTGTGGGGTGGGTTATGTTTTGCGTTGTGTAGGGTTCTTATAGTTTTCCATACTCTAATGTTGTTAGGATTTTGTACGTTTTTGATTAAGTGATTTTGAAAGTTGTTTGTTGTATGAGTTTTCATTTGATTGGTGATTTGGGTATTTAAGTTTTCTAGTTCTGCTTTGGTTTGGTATGTTAGCTGTGCTTGTTGTATGAGGGGGTTTCTTTGCATAATTAGTGTGGAGACCTCTGGTGTAATGGAGGGATTGTAGTTTTTAAAGTGACCTCGTGGTATATTTAAGTTTGCAGATTTTTGTATTGTTCTTGTGAGGTGGTGTATTGCAGTTTTTAGAGAGTTTGTGTTGGTGATGTTAGTTGCTTGAAGATGAATATCAATGTAGTCTGAGAAATTTGTCCAGTTTGCTTTTTTTGTAATTAGTGTAGGTTGTTTTTGTTTTGTTAATTGTTGTATGGTATTGAATGATTATTGGGAGGTGATCTGAATTTAGGTCTACCAGTGTTTGCCAGTGGAGTTTTATTTGAAGGTGTGGGGAGCAGGGTGTGAGGTCTGGTGATATAGGAGACTGGTTGATTTGAGGTGGGATTCTTGTTGGTGAGTTTTTGTTGTTTAAAATATTTAGTTGTTCAGTGTAGGTGATAATGTGATTTCCTCTTTGGCCAGGGGTTTGTTCTTTATACCAAATGGGGTGGTGTGCGTTGACGTCGCCACCTATAATGAGATTGGGGAGATTGACTATTGGATTTAGATTTGGGTTATAATTTCTGGGGCAGTGTGGTGAGGTTTGGTGTGGTATGTAAAGGTTCATGATGTTATGTGCTATTTTGTTAATGATAATTGAGAAAGATTGTAGTTTTATAGTGTTGTCGTTGAAGGAGTTAGAAACTTGGGTAGTTGTGTTGGTGTAGGTGAGTGAGCTGTGTATGAGAGTGAGTAGAATGTGATTTTGTGGGTTATGGACTAAGAGTATTGAGTCGTATTTGTAAAAGGTAGGTGGAGGTTGGTTTGCTGGTAGATAAGCTTCTTGTATCAGTGCTATGTAAATGTTGTGATGGTTGAGAAAATATTATAGTTCTTTGGATTTATGATGTAGACCATTTATGTTTAATTGTAATATGTTTAAAGTTCGGTTTTGGGTGGTTGGTTTTGTGGTAGTTATAATAGGTGGAGAGCATACTTGACATTTCCACTCATGATTTGATGGCGGCAATTGTCTGAAGGGGGAACACTGCTTGTGTATACATAGATTGCATCTTCTGCACTGTATGGAGTTTCGTCTGACTACTTTCTCGCAGATGGGGCACAGCCAGACTGCGGAACCAGGGTTTGTTTCTGTGTTTCCGGCTATTAGTAGGAGAAGGAGGCACATGCTGGGAGTGTACCCCCAAATGAAAAAGTTTGAATGGGCAAAAGAAGTTGGACACCAGGTGGATAGCTGATGTTCCGAAGACCTCGGATTTCTCCAAACGCAGCAGCGAACGATTCTTGCGGCCATTGACCATGAGTTGTAGAACGCGGGTGGGGGGACGAAGGGGACTTTGCCAGCTTCTGAACATCGAGGGCTCTTTGTCTGAGGCCCCCGAGGAAGGGCTGTCGTCTTCGCCTCTTGACGGCATTTCCTCTGAAAGAGGGAAAATAAAGTGATATATATATATATATAATATATATATATATATATATTATATATATATATATATATATATATATATATATATATATATATATATATTTATATATATATATATATATATATATATATGATTTTTTTTTAAAACTAAATTAAAATTTCAGGGGAAGGTCAGTTGGCTAGTTGGGAGTTTGAGGGTGGGGTGGGGGTGGAGGGAGTTAAGTGATTTACATATCATAAACTTATTCGCTCTTACTTATTCACCCGAATCACTTTATTCCTTCAATTGCTGGATCACAATCATATGCTGAAGCTTTTAGTCACGTATATATATATATATATATATATATATATATATATATATATATATATATATATATATATATATATATATATATATATATATATATATATATATATATATATATATATATATATAGAAAAAGGACGTTCTACTGGTGATCTTCTTTCCCTACCTCCTGACTCTTGGTCCTCCGTTCTTCGGGGTTTCGGTGAATCTTTCGCTGTGGCGCTAGACGTATCGAAAGCTTTCGATAGAGTCTGGCACAAAGCTTTGATTTCCAAACTTCCCTCTTTCGGAATCTATCCTTCTCTCTGTGACCTCCTATCTAATTTCCTTTCTGGTCGTTCTATAGCAGCTGTTGTAGACGGCCACCGTTCCTCCTATAAATCTATGAATAGTGGTGTTCCTCAAGGATCTGTCCTTTCTCCAACTCTTTTTCTAATTTTCATCAATGATATTCTCTCTATTACTTCGTCTCCTATACACTCCTATGCCGATGACTCCACCCTTCATTATTCCTTTCAATTTGAAAGACGTCCCTCCTAACAGCAGTTATTAGACGCAAGAAGGATTGCCTTGGTGCAACTGACCTCTGATCTATCTCTCATTTCAAATTGGGGCAGAGAAAACATGGTCGTTTTCAATGTCTCAAAAACTCAATTCCTCCATCTTTCTACTCGACACAATCTTCCACACAACTATGACATCTTCTTCGAAAACACTCAACTCAAACCTTCATCTGTTCTCAATATTCTCGGTGTTTCTTTTTCTCGTGATCTTTTTTGGAAAGATCACATTATTTCTCTCTCTCTAAACAAGCTTCTAAGAGGTTGGGTGTTCTGTGGCGCCTTCGTAGTTTTTTTACGCCACCCCAGTTGCTTGCTCTGTATAGGGGTGTTGTTCGCCCCTGTATGGAGTACGCCTCGCATATCTGGGGTGGGTCCACACATACAGCTCATCTTGAAAAGGTGGAGTCTAGGGCTTTTCGTCTTATCAACTCTCCTGCTCTTACTAACTCTCTCCAATCTCTTTCTTCCGTCGAATTGTTGCGTCACTCTCTCTATACTATCGCTATTACAACGGACATTGCTCTTCTGAACTCTCACGTCGCATACCTCCTCCAGTGAGAAGGGCTCGTGCGACACGTCTTTCTACACAGTCTCATCCTTTCTCTGTCCAACTCTCCGACCCCAGACTTAACCGCTATGCTCAATCTTACATGTACTCTACTGGTAAAGTCTGGAACACACTCCCTTTATCTGTTTTTCCAACTTCCTTTGAATTGCACACTTTTAAACGCCGTGTATCGGGTCACGTCGGCCATTAGCGACCCCGAATCCGATTGCTTCCCAACTCCGGTGGATATTGGTAGGCCTTGGGCCTTTGACCACCGGAGGAGACATAAAAAAAAAATATAATATATATATATAATATATATATATATATATATATAATATATATATATATATATATATATATATATATATATATATATATATATATATATATAATATATATATAATATATATATATATATATATATATATATATATATATATATATATATATATATATATATATATATATATATATATATATATATATATTTCATTTATTTATTCAAATTTTTTTTTCTTTGCTAGATATCTAAATGTAGTGAATAAAAACTACAATTTACAAAAGACCATAGACTTGGTATGGGCAGATAAAAACCTTAAAAGGAGTAAACTAATACTGATATTATTATTATTATTATTATTATTATTATTGTTATTATTATTATTATTATTCCATGCCGAAAAATAAAAACAAAGTAAAAAAGAATTTCATTTAAAATATTAGATTAAAAAGGTAAAATTTAATTTAGTGAGGGAGTAAGCTTTTCAGCGAGGCCAACCAAATATCCGAATTCAGAATAGAGGCTTCAATAGTTTTCTTTTGCTTAAGTTAATTAGTATTCAATTTATGCTGGCTGTATTTCAAGTTCATTCGAGGAGCGGCAAAGCTCGGCGGTAAATTTCGAAAATTTTGTCTTTAATCCTATTAAGGCGAACAAATATACAAACCCGCGATCAGCTTTTGGAGAAGAAACTTTGCCTCTCTTAGTTTTAATAGAGGGAAATGTAATCGCTTAAGGATTAACAATGCGCACTCGGCTAATTATTTTAATCTTTCTTTGCTGCCTTTGTTTGTTCTTCGAAGTTAAAGGAAAAAAAAGCAAGAAAGGTAATTAGTGTCTTAGAAAAGTGTGACTCTCAAGACTAATAATTGTTTTTCTTCTTTTTGCAGTTATAATTCTTTGAGGGGTAACTTATTAAGAAAAGCAGCTTTCTTAATGCTAATATAATCTATGCAAAATTCAATTATGAATCTTCATTTAGATTTATGATAATAAGAAAATTTCTCTTGAATCATCTCTAGTTTTCCTTTCATCCTAACAATATATATATATATATATATATATATATATATATATATATATATATATATATATATATATATATATATATATATATATATATATATATATATATATATATATATAACTTTAATCGGGCTAATTGGGGGGCAATGCGTCGCTTCTTTGTTAACTATCAGTGGAGTGAATCTTGCTTTATCTCGGGGGACGCTTCTGTTTCTGTTGAAAAGATAGGGGCTGTGATCCTTGATTGGATGGGCAGATTCATTCCATCTTCAACTAAATCTTTTTCTCCTCAAAATCCATGGATCTATGGCAACTGTTCTTTTGTACTTCAGGAGAGAGGCAGTGCTTACCGTGAATGGAAAAACTCTCCTTCTCCTATCACTCTTGCTAATTTTCATTCAGATCGGAATCGTTGCAGGGATATTCTTGACAGAAAAAGCGTACTTTCACAAAAAGGAAGTGCGCTGACCTCCATGGCTCTCCTACTGATAAAAATTTCTGGCCTCTTGTCAAAAATATCTCTAATCACTTCTGTACATCTGCATTTCCTCCTCTTATTCGCTCTGATGGTTCAGGTTGGAAATACTACCTCTAAATAGGCTAATCTCTTCTGCCTCCTTTCCTCATCTAATTCCACCTTGCTCGATTCAGATATCCCTCCTCCTACTCCTTCATCTCTCAGGTGTCCCATGTCTCTACCTGTAATTACTCATGATCGTGGGCATGGGATCTTGAAATCTATGAACGTCAGGAAGGCCAGTGGCCCGGATGGCATTCCCCCCCCCCCCCCGTGTTCTGAGGGAGTGTGTTTCCGAATTCGCGCCTATCCACTTTCACCTCTACTCTATATGACTTAAACTAATATTTTTCCTAAACGCTGGAAGCGTGCATTTGTTCAGACAATCCCGAAAAAGGTAGTCACTCTAACCCTTCTAACTATCGACCTATAGCTCTTACTTGTGTTCTATCTAAAATTTTTGAAACTCTCCTCAACTCTCATTTCCTGGATAATTTGGAGTCTCATTCTCTTCTCTCAGATCACCAGTATGGCTTTCGTCGCTCGAGGACAAATGGTGACATACTTTCCTATCTTACTGATCTATGGTCTTCTGCCCTTAGGGACTTCGGGGAGTCTTGTGTGGTGGCGCTTGACATATCCAAGGCTTTTGACTGGATATGGCATGCGTCGCTGCTCTCCAAGCTCCCTTCCTTTGGGTTTCCTCCTTCTCTTTGCTTACTCTTGTCTAGTTTTCTCTCAGATCGTTCCATTTCGGCACTTGTAGATGGAGCGACCTCTTCCTCCTTTTCTGTCAACTGTGGTGTTCCTCAGGGTTCTGTTTTATCTCCAACTTTATTCTTACTTTTCATTAACGATCTTCTCCACTGCACTTTTAATCCCTCTTTTGCTTCTAGAGGTGCTTCTCGTCTTCAACTTTCCGATTCTATCCTTACCGATCTGGATGGGATTTCCCGGTGGGGTCATAGCAACCTTGTGAAATTCAACTCTTTAAAAACTCAACTTCTTCGCATCTCCTCTCAAAAACACCTCCTAACTTTCCTATCCTCTTCGATAGCTCTCCCGTCTCACCTGTAAATGACATTAACATTCTTGGTCTAAACATAAACAATAAACTGTCTTGGAAACCACATATCACAATGGTTGCTAAAGCGGCCTATAAGAAGCTGGGAGGTTCTGTTCAGATTGCGAGAATTTTTTTTTTCTGAGCAGTTCTCCAAATATATAAGGGTCTTATTCGCCCTTGTATGGAGTACTGTTCTCACATTTGGGGTGGGGGCTCCGGCTCCTCCTCTCTTCTGGATAAGGTTAAGTCAAAAGCTAAAAGATAAATAAACTGTCCCCTACTTTCAAACTCTCTTGACCCTCTGTCTCTGCGACGTGACGTTGGCGCGCTATTTCTTTTCTATAGGTACTACAATGGAAGGTGCTCGAGGGAATTGGCCTCTCGCATTCCTCCACCGTTGTGTCGTCCTCGTTGCACAAGGGGTGCCCTTCTTTAGCACCAAGTTTGTGTGGACGTAGGAAATCCCAGGATAACCCGTTGTGGTACCTCCTTCCAGCCACCTCTATTATGTGTAACTCTCTACTATCATCTATTTTTCCTCATGTATTTAATCTTCCGCTCTTCAAGGCTTCTGTCTGCGATCACCTGAGGGCTGTGAGTTAGATGTGTGTGTTTAAACGAGTTTTCTCCTTGTGTGTGTGCCCCCTCCTTGAAAAGGGCTCTGCCCGTGAGCGGTGGCGTTCTGTAAAAAAAAAAAAAAAAAAAAAAAAAAAAAAAATTATTTTCAGTTTCCTTTTACATTGGATTTCTCTCTGAAACCCTCTTCACTTTCATTTCAACAGTCGCAAGCACACCAATATGTTCGCATAAGCATTGTTCTAAAGGGTTTCTTGTATCGACTAATTTCCAAACGTTTACCTACACTTACTGTTATGTAGTTTATTTGGCTTGTGCTTCCGTCTTCCATGCTCTTCCACGTTTACAGATGCTTGATGATTATGTGAACAATACATATAATATTATCTGCTTATACTTACTGCATATTTCTACCCATTTTTTGACTTGTACTGTACCGGACTACTGTTTGTTAATAACCTCTTACGTTATCAGTTCTTTCATTCTCATTTTTGGGATGAAAGTTCGCAATAATAGACCATTTCCAGAAAGTTACATTTCTGCTTAATTTAATATACTCTCCTATGTAATTTGTTCACTTCCTCCGTATCGTTTTGAATTGTAGGAGGATAAATCTAAATTAAACTAGTGTTAAAGATGATTTACTATTACTCTCACTAATATATCATTGTCCGAAACGGCACATTATTTCATGGTATAATTTTTCACTGATTCTTTCAACAAAAATGTCAGTCTTTCAACTTCTTCTGCAGTTCCCATCAGCATACACAAAAGGTTCTCATTCAAAATTTGTTTGCATTCTACTCCAGTCAATCTCATTTTATTGACTTTACGGTTACGCTCGTAGCCTACTCATCTCTCTATTTATTATCAAGTTTTCCAGCCTAATATATTATTCGAGCATTGCATTGTTGCCAGTCTTAATTCATTTGAGGAGCAAACAGGAGTTTGATGAAGGGCAAATGTTATTACCTCACTTGGTTATCTTAAATAGACCAGAGTTGTACAATCTATTTGACAGTAGACATATCCTTAATGCTTATCATCGGTATTTGTTTAGCCACGATTAAAATTTTTTCGTGATTGGTGAGGTTTTTTTCTCCACTACACATTGGGTTTTGTTAACAGGATAACTTTTGTCAGAACACAACTTCCAATGCAGAGAATTAATTAATTAAGTTATTATGATTCGTATAATCAACACTTTATTATTCTCGAACAAGACCAACTCTGAGTTCTCCAGAAAAGATTAGTTAGTTACTGTGTTGCATGATAATATAATATATATATATATATATATATATATATATATATATATATATATATATATATATATATATATATATATATATATATATATATATATATATATATATATATATATAATATTATATTATTTATTTATTTTTTTTACCATTTTTTTTTTCCCACTCTCGTGGTGGTGCCCGTCACAGTTCGCTCACACACACACACACATCCACACTCTCCATCCCTTCACTGCCCTCCATTCACTCTGTCCTCAGCGACTCTCCTACCTTCGTTCACATTCAAACCTCTCCCCCAATCTCCCTCACCCCATCCATCCACCTCCCTCCTTCCCTTCCTCCCTCTATCTCGGATCTCATCACTCTACCCACCATCCTATTCTCATCCATTCTACACATATGCCCAAGCCATCTTAATACACCCTCTTCCGCTCTACGCACTATTCCCCTCTTCCGTTCACACATCTCTCTCATTCTTTTATTTCTGATTCTATCTACCCTCTTTAACCCACATATAGCTCACAATCCTTTCTTCTCAAAAACTTCTAATCTTTTCCTAATCTGAGCATTCATCATCCATGTCTCACACCCATACATTGCAGATGGTAGACACATACTCTCAAACATTCTTACCTTTATTTCCTTTTATATTCTTCCCTTCTTCCAAACTTCTCTCAGTCCCCCCATCACTTTCATTCCCTCCGTCACTCTATTCTTTATATCCCCATCCATCCCTCCTTTTCCCTCCACTAACCAGATATTTAAACTCTTCTACCTCCTCAAATTTCTCGCCCCACACATTGACACCCTCCCATTCCTCCCCTCTTGCTGCCTCATCCCTTTCCCCAATCCTCATCACTTTACTCTTTGTTGAGTTTACCCTTAATCCCTTCGACGCACATTCCCTCACAAACTCTTTCACCAACATTCTCAGCTTCTCCCCAGATTCCGCAACTAACACCGCATCATCCGCAAACAACAAGACACTTACCTCCCATTCTCCCTCCACTTCTCAACCTAATACCATTCCCTTCCCTCTCCATCCCCCTAACAACATCATCCATTAACACATTAAACAACCACAGAGACACAGCACACCCCTGCCTCAGTCCAATTCCCACTTTAAACCATTCAGTCAGTTCCCTCCTCACCCTCACCCTCGCTCTACAGTTCTCATAAAATGATTTAATTCCATTCAATAATCTACCTCTCACTCCCCCCTCCCTTAGAACCTCAAACAATTTCCTCCTACAAACTCTATCATACGCCTTTTCCAAATCCATAAAGCATACATACCCTACTCTATCTTTCTCATGCAATTTTTCACCAATCATTCTCAGTGTAAACACCTGATCCACACATCCCCTACCTTCTATAAAACCTTCCTGTTCCTCCCCCACTCTCTCTCTTTGTCAATTTTTTCACTTTCGATACTAAAACTCTCACATAAATTTTCCCTACTACACTCAACAAGCTTATCCCCCTATAATTCTTACACACCATCTTATCCCCTTCCCTTTATATATCGGCACTATGCAAGCATCTTGCCACTCCTGAGGCACTTTTTTCTCTCCCAACACCCATTAAACATTCTCACCAACGGGTCAACTATCACTCCCGCTTCCACCCTTATCATCTCCCCATATATACCATCCATTTCTGCTGACTTTCCCTTCTTCACCTTTCCCACAGCTACTTTTACTTCCTCTCTACTAATACTCCCGCCTTCTTCTAACAACATCTCCTCATTATTCTCCACTACTCCCTCGCCTCCCACCCCCGTCAACAAATCACTAAAGTGTCACTTCCATCTCTCCTCCACCTCCCTCTCTCCTTGCACCACATCACCATCTTTCCCCCTCACTTCCTCTCCGCGTTCCTCTCTCTCTCTCTCCTCGCTTTATTTACCTCCTTCCAAAACATCTTACTCCTTTCCTTAAAATTCTCTTCCAACTTTCTACCCCACTTCTCTCCCACTCTCCTTTTCTCTCTCTTCACCTCCCTACACATCTCCTTATACTCTTCCCAATCCCTACCCTCCTTCGTACTCAAATTCTTGCAGAAGGCCTTCTTTTTCCTTTTAACCATATTCTCCAACTCTTCACTCCACCACTCACTCCCCTTTCTTCTACCATTACCTAATTTTTTTACCCGAGATACTCTTCTCGCAACTTCCACTAACTTCAGTTTACTTCACTCCTCCTTCACCCCTTCCACCTCACTCCCCCTAACCTCCTCCCATTTCTCCCTTATCCCTCTTGTGTAGTCACCTCTCTTTTCCTCATCTTCTAACCTCTCCATCCGTACTATCTCCACCACCCTATCTCTCCTCCCACTTTCTCTCAACCTCCTTTAACTTTTATTTTCGCCACCACCAAATAATGGTCCGAAATACCCATCGCAGCTCCCCTCAGCACGTTGACATCCAACAACCTACTCCTCCCTTCCCAGCCTACACACACAAAATCCAACAGTCCCCTTTCCCCATGCACACCACTCACTCAGGTATATTTATGATTTTCTTTCTTTTTAAACCATGTATTTCCAATCATAAGACCCCTTGCCGCACACATTCCAATCATTTCAGTCCCATTTTCATTTACCCCTTCCACTCCAAATGGTCCTATTACCCTGTTCACCCTTCTTACACCCACCCTTGCATTCAGGTCCCCCAAGAGACAAACATGATCCCTACTGTCAAAACTTCCCACACACTCACTCAGACTCTCCCAAAATCTTTCTCTCTCCCTTTCATTTGCTCCTACTACTGGTGCATAAGCACAAATAAAAACCCAATTCTCCCTTCTTAACCTTAATCTTACCCAAACTACTATAGCCCCCATTCCACCTCTCTCTTTTACACAACTCCAGCACACATCTCTCATAACAATTGCTACACCCTCTCTTGCTCTCACCCTTTCATTCACTCCAGCGTACATCCCTTTATATTTCCCAAATGCCAAATCCCCTTCCCCCTTCAGTTTTGTTTCTGTTAACGCTAGAATATCCAGCGTCCTTTCCATCATCACAACCCTCACTTCTTCCCTCTTCTCTTCTTTGTTCACCCCCCTTACATTTACAGTCCCCACTTTTAATACCTCTGAACCTCCCTTCCTTCCAGGCATCTCCAAATTTATCATCAATCACTCCCGAACTGTGACGCTTTACGTTAGGACCCAACTACCTAATTATACCACCAGTTCCTTTGAGGCCACCACCCCTAAACTAACTAAACCACCCCAAACTCAGACCCCAACATACTCCCTAATCAACCATGAATTCTCCCCTATTCCCAATATTTAAAAATATTTACATATATATATATATATATATATATATATATATATATATATATATATATATATATATATATATATATATATATATATATATATATATATATATATATATATATATATATATATATATATATATAAAGAATGTTTACTTAGAATAGCATGCATGTGTAGTACTTATGATAATTTAATATCAGAAAACACAGAAGTTTAGATTGTTTATACGTAGGAATAAACTGAACAATAATTTTGTAACAAAAGTGTGTATGACTTTCACCAATCTGACACATACAAACAAAACAAACACACACACACACAGCAGAATATGCACCAGTGTAATGTTGCACATATCTTCGATTAAAAACATCTTGCTATTATTCTTCATGTTGTAATGGCATATTGGACTTCAATGATTGAATTATTTACTAGTTCTTACTTTAATGGGAGGTACGTTACTTAAATTGGCTTTATTTTGAAGAATGTTTTCAATCAAATTCTTACTGCATTGTAATTTGATACCAAGAAGCCTCGTGTTGTGATAAATGATGTTCCACATACAAAAAGCTTGGCAAATATATCTGATTTCAAAGTTTATATATATATATATATATATATATATATATATATATATATATATATATTATATATATATATATATATTATATATATATATATATATATATATATATATATATATATATATATATATATAACTCCTTTGGTGGGCTAAGGCCAGAGACCTAGCAATTACCACCAGTTAGGGAAATACAGGAAATCTAGTTGTTAAGAGCAGACTTTACCAGCAGAGTACATTAAAGATTGAGCATTGCGGCTAAGTCTGGAATCGGAGAGTTGAACAGAGAAAGGATGAGACGGTGTAGAAAGTCATGTCGCACGAGCCCTTCTCAATAAAGGAGGTATGCGACGTGAGAGTTCAGAAGAGCAGTGTACGTTGTAATAGCGATATTATAGAGAGAATGACGCAACAATTCAACGGGCGGAAAGAGATTGGAGAGAGTTAAATAGAGCTAAAGAATTTATAATACGAAAAGCCCTAGACACCACCTTTTCGAGAAGAGATGTGTGTATGAAACCACCCCATATATGTGTGGCGTACTACATACATGGGGGAACAACACCCCTATAAAAAGCAAGCAACTGGGATGGCGAAAAGTTAATATATATATATATATATATATATATATATATTATATATATATATATATATATATATATATATATATATATATATATATATATATATATATAATAATATATATATATATATATATATATATATATATATCCACATAAGTTGTGTTGCAGCAACGTTATTCGTAGTTTCTCACTGGTTAGAATGATCATTGTCTCCATACACTGAATAACAAACAATTTGGGACAGAGAAGAAATTTTGACTTTGAATTTTATTAAAGTTTCATTTAATTATTAAATTAAAAAATAAAGAGAAGTTTTCATGCTTGTGAAGTTCTCATATTTTTTTATTTTATATTTATTTAATAATTAATTTATTTATTGCTTAATTTATTTATTTTTCATTTACTAATTTATTATACTTTAATTTTTTTATTGCTTACTTATCCTCATGGATTTCAATCTTTTTAATCAGATTGAAGAATTCGAATGTTTTTTTTTTTAACCCTTTTGCTTTAATCTGGGCATATTAGTTTCTGTCTTTAAAATCCCCAAAGTCTCTACGAATTTATTTAAAGGTCTCTATGTATTTATTTAAAGGTCTCTCTACGTATTTATTTAAAGGTCTCTATACGTATTTATTTAAAGGTCTCTATACGTATTTATATAAAGGTTTCTACGAATTTATTTAAAAGGTCACTATGTATTTATTTAAAGGTCTCCCACGTACTTATATTCATAAAGAATTTCAATATAAATGGAAGTCAAAATTTATTCTAAACGCTCTTTAAAGTGGGCATTGTTTAAATGCTCTTTTTTATTTTTTTTTATTTATTTTTTTTTTTTTTTTACATGTAATCTTTGTACAGTTCCTGACAAAAACAAGCAAACCGTAACTACATATGTAAAAAGTAATTAATTTTTGTTAGATAGGGATAATTAATTAAATGAATTATAATTAATTATGATTATAATTAAATGAATCTGAACTAATATTTTTCATACTTCTTCGGTATTAAAAAGAAAATCTAAGTGCTCACAATTCTGAGGAAAAATAGTTTAAACATAAGGAGCAACTGGAATCAGTACCTTTTGGGTTATCTGCCATGATGGTGTACTTCTGATTTTGATTAGAAAAAGCACTTATTCTTTTCGTAAATTCAAACCCTATGAAAAAAAAAAGAAAATTAAATTTTTAACACAACTTTACTCACTCGATAGCAGATGCTACGAATAATAAATTTAGTGTGAGTGAAAAATTTAAAAGAAGAATGAACATATTCATTTCATTAGAGATGGAATCCCATTCTATTTTCGGTATAAAAACAACATCTTTCCTGTGAAAGCAGGATTCATTCAAAGAATTGTTTACGTTAGTCAACTAGTCATATTAATTAATGCGTTAGAAGAGAATGTTTGAAGAGTGTGAAACATCTGTATTAAATATAAAAAAGAAATAGTTTTGGTCTGAATTAGCAGTATGAACGTAAATAATACAAATCAAGTGAAACTTGTTGTAAAACAAAAATATGAATATTTGGATAAGACTATTTAAATTTAGTAGTAATAGTAATATTAGTAGATGTTGTTTTTGTAATAATAGTAGTAGTAGTAGAATTAATAGAGAACTAATTTTTACTAACAAAGCATCAATATTAAGCTAACTAGAGATTCACTTAACTTTATCATTCCTCCATCTTTAAATCGGAAATTAAAAAATTTTATTAAAGGGAACATGAATGGCTCTTTAATACCTGAAGTTGTTTGATAATTAATTTAGAGTTAAGTTAGCAAACAGATTAATTTATCAGTAATTTGTAAGCTAATGACAGTTTCCTCACCTACAAAAACGCATCATAGTTATTTATTATTATATTCTACCTTTAATGATGTTATATTAAAAAATAAATAAATAAATACATAATTGTAAATTAATTAAAGCATACAGGTCACTTTTCACCTCTTACCTTAAAAAATAATCATAAAATACCAAGTATCGTGCTAAATTTCTTGAAAACTAAACCTCCCCAATATATATATTTAAATATCTTTTCAATAGGAATGACATTACCTTCCTTACTTAGTCATATTGTTCGCTTGCGTACATCGCACCTAAATTCGATTGAGCAATATTTCAGTTTAATTAATTATTTAAATGTATTTAAATATTATCAAGGTGAAAGTTTAAACTTCGTGTAGATATGAAAAAAGAAAATAAATTTTTCAAACTCTCTAAACATTTTAATGGTTCACCTAATATTAAAACTTATTCTATTAAAAATAGAAAAAGCCCTTAGTATAAAAATTAAACAAAGGGGAAAAAAATCTTAACGATTAAAATCACTACAACTTATCCTGTAATAAGAGGTTTCTTATCTGATGTTTTAATATCGGAAACAGAAAGACAGTGAAATGGTTTGTTCTTTTAATTTACTGCTGACAAGTATAAATGTCGTAGATAAGCGCCAAATACACACACACACACACACACACAGATACACTAATACATGCAAACACGCATATATATATATATATATATATATATATATATATATATAATATATATATATATATATATATATATATATATATATATATATATATATATATATATATATATATATATATATATATATATATCAGAAGCGTATTCATATGGTTGGTAGGAAAGGAAGCTCTACCCAATATTTTTATCATTTAAAAGGAAATAAATGGAAAAATGTATACTTTATTATTACAATTTTATCTAAAAGTTCAAAAAGAAACTGAATTACATAAAAAATTTAAAGGAAAACAAATGAAATAATAATATCAATCATAATAATTAAATGATTTTCTTCCTACCCGGCTCTTACCAATAAAATTCTATGGAATCGACGTAGCTGAACGTTCTTTATTTATTTATTTAATATATATATATATATATATATATATATATATATATATATATATATATATATATATATATATATATATATATATATATATATATATAATATATATATATATATATATATATATATATATATATATATATATAGGCTGTGGCCTACCCATATATCTTCAAGGTCCGCCACTATATATATATATATATATATATATATATATATATATATATATATATATATATATATATATATATATATATATATATATATTATATATATATATATATATATATATATATATATATATATATATATATATATATATATATAATATAATATATATATATATATATATATATATATATATATATATATATATATAATATATAATATATAAAATAATTTTTTTTTTTTTTTTTTTTTAAAAAAAATTTTTTTTTTTTTTTCATTTTTTTTTTTTTTTTTTTTTTTTTTTTTTTTTTTTTTTTTTTTTTTTTTTTTTTTTTTTTTTTTTTTTTTCTTTTTTAAATATACTTATGCTTAAACTTAAATCTTTTTATGTCGTCATATGCTCAACTCAATATATAAAAAATATACGTAAAGAAAAAAGTTCACATTATTTTTAAAAAAAAATTCTATTTGAAAAAATAGAATTTTTTTTTATAAAGACTGTAGTAATATATCCATGGAAGCTTTCGGACTTACCGTCTGCCATAGACAGGTCATTTTACTTGTACTTCAATAAAATATTTTTATCTTTTTCCACATTTTTAGGCACATTTTAAATTTTAATTTTTTTCACTTAAATATGACCCAGTATTATTTACTGCTATACTATAAAAGCATGGCAGGCGGGGTATATCCTATATATATATATATATATATATATATATATATATATATATATATATATATATATATATATATATATATATATATATATAATATATATATATATATATATATATATATATATATATATATATATATATATATATATTCCTAATACAGGTTGGTAACTGAGGGATCCGCTTGATGGGATTTTAAGCCCGCTCCCACTTTGCAGCGGGATACCATTCGCTGTCAGTCATGCATTTATAATATTGCTGTTGATAATAGGTGGAAGTAGCCCAAATGTTGATAGATAATTTCAAAAATGAATAGAGTCTTTTAAATCGTCGACATTTATCTCTTGTCTAAAACATCAACATTTTATTTTCTAAAAGTAAAGTGGTTGACATTTTTTCAAAAATCGTTAAAATCGTCGACAAAGTAAATCGTAGTGGTCATTAGGTTGTCACCCACCTTTTCACCAAATCGTAATGTCACTTCTACTTTAGTACACGCACGCACACACACACACACACACACACACACACAGAAGGGTTTATATTTGAAAAAAAAAATCGTTTGCTATTTCTGAAACTAAAAAAGTATTATTAAAATAAGTACGGTAGGTTTTACTCTTCATTTTAACACCACTTAGGAGTCGGGGGCCATGCATTTGTAATATTGTTTATGCTGTACACTAAAGAAAAATAATAATAATAATAATAATAATAATAATAATAATAATAATAATAATAATAATAATAATAATGTTAACGAGAGCTAAAAACTAATAATAATCAAAATAAAAAAATAAAAAAATCCAAAAAAAAAAAAAAAAAAAAAAAAAAAAAAAAAAAAAAAAAAAAAAAAAAAAAAAAAAAAAAAAAAAAAAAAATTTTTTAAAATTTTTTTTTTTTTTAATTCTCTATTAACCTGAAAAGGGCTTCTCTGGGGTGACGAGTTCGTCCTTATGAGTCTCAAATTTTGTTTCAAACATTTTTAAATTCACATACAAAGGTAAATATCTTTTTATAAACGAAATACATCAAAATATCAAATAAAAAAAAAAAAAAAAAAATAAAAATAATAATATAATAATAATAATAAATAATAATAAATAATAATATATAATAATGAAAATATATATATATATATATATATATATATATATATATATATATATATATATATATATATATATATATATATATATATATATATATATATATATATATATATATATATATATATATATATATATATATATAATAATAATAATAAAAAAAAAAAAATTTTTTTGTTTTTTTCTTTTTTTTTAAATCTTCCAAATTTGGTTTTAAATGAACTTTTTCCATTACTTTCATTATTACTCAGTGCTTTAATATGCGTAAAATTATCTTTTTGTATTGTCACATGCTCACATCAAAGACCAATCAAAGGATTTATTTCCGATACAAGCTTGCAAGAACTCTTAAGAAGTGAATTTTAAAATTTGCACTTCGTTCAGTTACCCATATTCATTTGGGATGAGAATTTTATATTTAACAACATCGCCTCTCTCTCTCTCTCTCTCTCTCTCTCTCTCTCTCTCTCTCTCTCTCTCTCTCTCTCTCTCTCTCTCTCTCTCTCTCTCTCTCTCCTCTCTCTCTCTCTCTCTCTCTCTCTCTCTCTCGCTCTCTCTCGTCTCTCTCTCTCTCTCTCTCTCTCTCTCTCTCTTCTCTCTCTCTCTCTCTCTCTCTTCTCTCTCTCTCTCTCTCTCTCTCTCTCTCTCTCTCTCTCTCTCTCTCTCTCTCTCTCTCTCTCTCTCTCTCTCTCTCTCTCTCTCTCTCTCTCTGGTCACTTTTATGAGGTGAGAGCGAGAAAATGTAGAGATGAGATACGTTATAAGAATGAGCAAACAATTTTTACGGAAATATTTTTCTATTGAGGAATAAATTCACTATTACTTGTACTATTAAATTAACATTTGGAAAGGCAAAATTTTGAATAAAAAATTAGGCCTGTATCACACGGCAAACTTCTCTCGTTCAGGTTATGATAAGTCGAACTAAGTACGCTAGAAAACTAAATAATAATTTTTTTTTATACTTATAACCTTTCCCACAATCTTGGGGTAGTGTCTATCGCAGGCCACATCCAATCAAACACTCACCTCTTCACCAATCTTTTCCATTCATTCCTATCTTCTGTCAACCGCACACCATCCTCCCAATTCATCCCTCTATCCCCTAACAGCTCCTTGACATTACTCATCCAACTTCCCTCTGTCTCCCAATATCTCTCACACCCTCCACTTCTGAAACAAATTCCTTTTTAGTCATTCTCTCATTATTCATCCTACAAACATGTCCAAACCATCTCAACATACTTTGTTCAGCTCTCTCAACCATGATCTTTCTCCATCCACAGATTTCCTTTATTCTAACATTCCTGACTCTATCTTTCCTACCAACTCCACAAACCGCTCTCAGACTTTTCATTTCGAAAACTTATATTTTTTTTTTCTTCCTAACCTTCAACCTTCATACTTCACTCCCATAGATAACCACCGGTATACAACATCCCTCAAACATTCTCACCTTCACCTCCCTCTATCCCAAATATCTCTCAAACCACCTAACACCTTCTCTCCTTCTCTTATTCTATGACCAACTTCATCACTCATACTAACATCAGCGTCTCCAAAAATCACCCCCAGATACTTAAATAAAGTGACTAGCCAATTTCTCCCTACTAACTTTAATTTGTAAATCATCTCCCTTAACCACACCCCTCTCCCCTCCATCCCCATTTTTCACCCACAGCACTTTACTCTTACCCCCATTTACTCTTAAGCCCAAATCATCACAACCCTTTACAAGCTCATCCACCAGTATTTTCAAATTTTTGTGTTTCAGCCAAAAAGTACCACATCATCCGCATACATCAATGGAATAATAATAATAATAATAATAATAATAATTATAATAATTATATAATAATTAATAATAATAATATAATAATAATAATAATAATAATAATAATAATAATAATAATAAATAATAAAGCTAAACAAAATAATAAGAATGTCAAAAAAATTGCATATATCGATATTATCGGATTTTTATATATTATATATATATATATATATATATATATATATATATATAATATTATATATATATATATATATAATATATATATATATATATATATATATATATATATATATATATATATATATATATATATATATATATATATATATTATATATTATATATATATATTTTAAAATAAAAAATTTTTTTTTTTTTTTTTTCATAATTTGGTTTTTTTTTTTTAATATTTTTTTATTTTAAATTAAAAACTACTCATTATATATATATATATATATATATATATATATATATATATATATATATAATATATTATATATATATATATATATATATATATATAATATATATATATATATATATATATTTATATAAAACTATACAATGAAGCAGGTGAGTAAATAACTAAATTTAAGTTCATGATTGTCATTTTATATATTGTTCTTTCTTTTACGCTTTACTTGTTTCTTCTCTTTGTCTGTTTGTTCACCTCTTTCTTATCTTACAACTCTACTTTTCCCATTAATAAAACAACAGAAAGTTATACATAAAAAAGACCGTAAAACGATTACTTTAAAACTGTAATTTTAAAAGAGGGATTTAAACATGAGCGTAAAATCATGTCGTTCCATTTCAAAAATAAATAAAGATTTGCTTCGCCCTATAAAAAGGCGAAAATAAAGCTTAAAACAAAACATAAGCGGAAATCTCTCTCTTCGCAAAATAAGCACATAAAGCTTCCTTTATATATCGATATATTTTCAATATTTGGGGAAAATATACAAAAGCTCTTTTATCAATTTTTTAAATCCAAAGATAGAGAAAATTGAGACAACTTTCAAGTAAAATAAAATAAAGAGAAATCTTACTTCAGTTTGTCATAGTTTTCTTTCCAATTTTTTTCGCTACAGAAAACGGATATATTTTTATTTTCTATTTTTCTACCCTTATGGACTTATAGGGACAGATAAGATAGGCTTTGGACATTTATATTGGATTTAAAGATAT